>JASANF010001781.1:0-20613 GCA_030248245.1 Trissonchulus sp. WLG1_4 | reverse complement strand
AGAAGCAGTTAAGGCAAGCATGGCTAATCAACCAATGATTTTTCAGACTCATCGAGGAAAGATAGTTTGGAAAATACCTGAGCCAATTGACTGTCAACTAAATACTGCTGAGTTAGAAGAAGAACCAACACCAGTTACTCTGATACTGTATAAACGAAATTACATCCAATATCGCACTAAAGCTTGGAAATGCACAAAAATTCGTCAACGAATGCGGACTTTTACATATTTTTTTGGCACGTATCACTTAAAAGAAGAAGAAAAACATGAATTAATTGTTACTGGAAGCGAGTGTGAAAATATGGTGTCATGGAGAGAATGTGACAGTGGGGGTCTGGTAAATAAAGGAGGACTGTGGCAGACGGAAAACTGAACTGGTTCTATCCAGGTGGGGGAGTACAGTGTTGTAAGTGGGTCGAATTTGTTTCAGAAAACTGTTTCTTGCATGAAACAGTTGTATATAAAAGACACCATACCCCGTATATGCAGTCTTCATCAGCCGTGGTCAACCATTTGCGAATATTCCCGCCGAGGCTGCCAGCTACGCGAAGGTGGGTACCTAATATGGGATGTAGACAAACAAGAAGAGGCTTTTGAGTACCTTAAATGGCGCACTATAACGGGAAAACTATATAATGGTAACTTCTTGTCCGATGATGGTCACTTAGCTCTTACGTTCACTAGTAATCCGGTTAACTCGAGAATGCGAAGGAGCTACCATAGCGATGTCAGATCAAGGTATTCCTTGTCGTTTCCAGTATAACAATACTGGTAATAAAACAGGAAGAGTTAAGCGAGATCGGCCGGGTGATCGGCCTACCCGAGGGGATATCCCTACTCGAAGTGACCACGACCAGAGTGGCATTGTAACGTCAGAAATACTAGCTAGTTCACTGCAAGCACAGGAACTAAAAATTCACAGAAATATTAAATTCGCCTTCGAGCAAGCCATGTTGTCTGCGTGTAGGTCAATGACACTTATCATGGAAGTAGTAAAGGCAAATATGATGGCCCAGCCGACATTAGCGATGCGCGCGATATTAAGTCGTAATGACATAATTGCCAGAGCTGGAGGATCAACGATAACGTCATATCCTTGTCAAGAACTGGAACCATCACAATATCAAATATTGCCTATGGACCCCAAAGATTGTACAGTGGAGATACCTATCGAATTTATACTCCATACTGGAACTCATCGAGGGTATTTGGATCCTACTACAAATATTATACATAAAAATGCTTATCCAGTGAATTGCACCTTAAACGAAGAAGTACCGGTTCAACTGGGTGGCACCATATTCAACTACAAGGCTAAAAACGGCACAATGACTCCGATGGAAAATCTCCCAGAGTTGTTGGCATTCGATTGGAACATGAGCGTCTTTAATTTTCAGCCCACCATATTTACACAAATAATAATGTTTAACTTCACTGACTTAACTTCAGAAGTTTCTATCAATGATTTGATACGTGATGTAAACTATCAGCACAAAATTTTGAAAGAATTAGGAGCCAACACGTATCGAGGTAACGTTACAGCAGATGCAGCTCAAGTCATACATGGAATTATGAATAAAGGCTTCTTTGGTTTTCTTAACGGACTAGAAATAAACATGTGGCAGTTATGGGTCTTTTTGGTGAGCTTTTATGTCACTTTCTCAGCTATAGTAGTGCATTGCTGTCCGACCGAAATAAGCCGGAGTATCGCAATTAATATACCGAACGCAGTCCCTAAAATGTATCAGTGGGGACATAAGAAAAAGAAGAAATTTTCTCGAACCTTAGCCCTTCGAGCTCAAAAAACTCGAAAACGTCGAAATATAGAAAAAGCACCCGACAATCTTGAACAAGAAATGTCGTTATTTCAAAAATTAACGACAAACGAGAAGCAAGAATTCGACACTATCCCGGTAAAACAATTAAAGCTGACACCAACAGCGCCAGTAAAACCACCAGGAATATTACAGGATACCTCAAGTGAACACAGAAACGAAATAAAACTTTACCCCCAGGTACCTTATCCAGAAACCATAACTGACACCGCTGGGAATCCTAGATACTCTACATTTCAGTCTACATCAGCAAAGTCGGTGCGATTTTGGCCCGAGACGTTAAACTCTGATAAGATCATCGAGGAGCCAAAGGAAATCAACTGCACATCTGAGCCATCTGCACTGATACCAGTTGCAATAGAAGGACGACCAGTCAAAGCATTAGTAGATACTGGTTCAGCGGTAACACTAATTGACAAGAATACTTTCATAAGAATAAAAACTCCAACGATGGTATTCAAAGAAATAGGTGGCATAAGCGCAAGAAGTATGACAGGCCAAGAATTAAAAATATTACACCGAGTCGACGTCAGATTTAAAATTGGAAACGTAGAACTGACACAAGACACGTATGTAGTCGACTACTCACCTCATGAGTGTATCCTTGGAAAAGATACGTTAAGAAAATTGGGTTCAGTTACAGTAGACTTTGACAGTGGGACCATCTCATTCCAAACTAAACCCAAAACTGGAATGATGAAACGGAAAGTAAAAGTACCAAAGGAGACTATAATACCACCGAGGACACAAGCTGTATTTCCATGTGTTGTTCAAGGAGACAACTCTCAAACAGGAATATTTGAACCGGTCGGCCGTGTAGAACAAATATCTGGCCTTTGCATTGCTAGAACCCTGGTTGGAGCCACAAAAATGGTACCTGTACGACTGCTTAATGCAAGTCATAGTCCCATTAAACTGTACGAGAACACGATTATAGGAGTAATATCGCCAGTCGAAGAGGCTGAAGTAACCACAATTAAAGCAACTCAACATAAGCTGTCTACGAGTGAAATAGAACGAAGACTAAAGGATATTGACTTAACCAAATCAGACTTGTCTCAGGAGGAACAAACTAAATTAAGAACAGTGCTAGTTGAATATGCCGATGTCTTTGCAGCTGATGACTACGATATAGGCTGCGCAACTGCTGTCAAGCATGAAATCGATTCCGGCGACCACCCTCCTATAAAACAGCAAGCTTACCGCATCCCAATAGCATTGAGGGAGACTGTTGTAAATCGGATACGGGAAATGCTGCAGAGACGAATCATTGAACCATCTACATCTGCTTGGTCATCTCCAATGGTTTTGGTAAAGAAGAAGGATGGAGATGTGCGTATATGCATAGACTATCGAAAATTAAACTCGGTAACAAGAAAAGACTTATTTCCACTGCCACGTGTAGATAGTTTATTAGACGCTATGGGTAACGCTAAATATTTCACGACTGTCGATCTACAAGCTGGCTATCATAACGTACAAATGCATGAAAAGGACAAAGAAAAAACAGCTTTCATATGTTCGGAAGGACTATATGAGTACAACGTCATGCCTTTTGGGCTGACAAATGCTCCAGCAACTTTTCAGAGACTCATGAATTTAGTCCTGTCGGGACTCCAATTTATATCTTGCCTCTGTTATTTAGACGACATCATTATTTATTCGGCTGACTTTGAAACGCATATGAAAGATGTTGCGACTGTTTTACAGCGTCTGCGACAACATCATCTAAAACTGAAAGCTAGAAAATGCCAATTTGCTAGACATACTGTGGCCTATCTGGGGCATACGTTATCTAAAGAAGGTGTGCAACCCGAGGCGGATAAGGTGGAAAAGGTAAGAAACTTTCCAGTACCACACAACGTCTCAGAACTAAGAAGCTTTCTTGGATTGGCTTCCTACTATCGCAGATTCATACAGAACTTCGCAAAAATCAGTAAACCATTGCATAACCTATTGAAAAAAGATGAAAGGTTCAAATGGACAGATGAGTGTCAGAATGCAATGGACTTTCTGAAAAATAAATTAACGTCAGCGCCAATCTTAGCTTACCCCGATATAACAAAGCCGTTCATACTACAAACTGATGCAAGTGGAAAAGCATTAGGTGTTGTTCTATCTCAGAAAGATGAACAGAACAAAGAACATCCAGTAGCGTATGCGAGTCGAGCATTAACAAAAGCAGAACGCAATTATCCGACAATTGAATTGGAAACATTGGCAATTGTTTTCGGCGTACAGTATTTCAGGCACCTTATTTATGGCCAAAAAATTACCGTGCTGACGGATCATAGTCCACTACGGTGGCTTATGACTGTCAAGTCACCAAGCGGGCGATTAATGCGGTGGACATTACAGCTGCAGGAGTTCAATCTTGATATACAGTATAAACCTGGTAAAAAGCACACAAATGCTGATGGCTTGTCTAGAATCCCATATCCTGAAAATGAAGTCAAAGAAAGCCCAGAACCATATCACGTACTGGTTGCAGGAATGATTGAACATAATGCTCAACTTAAAGAACTTCAGCATCAAGATGAAAGGTTGAAACCTTTATTTGACTATTTAGAGACAAATAAAGTACCAGATGATCCATCACTGGCAGCCGAAGTTGCCGCCAAGGCACCGTATTATTTCGTAGAAGACGGCACTCTAATGCACACATATATAACAGGGGCGCGAAGACCGATATTTACGCAAACCGTCTTGCCAAATGACTTATGCTATACTGTATTTGAAGCTTGTCATTGCGATCCAACGTCAGCTCACTTGGGTTTTGATAAAACCTACTACAAAGTACTCACACGATACTGGTGGGATACTATAAGAAAAGATATAAAACAGTGGTGCAAAACTTGTGAAACATGCATGCGCAAAAAGAGCCCGTCCAAACACGCAAGAGCTACGTTATTGTCTGTACCTGTAGAGGGTCCTTTTGACCGAATAGCTATGGATATAATTGGACCTCTACCAATGACAGTAGAGGGTTACAAGTTCATTTTGGTATTTACAGAGTACCTAACAAAATGGGTTGAAGCCTTTCCGCTATTGGATACGAAAGCCGAAACTGTGGCTAAAACTTTTATTGAGCAAATAATTTGTCGATACTCCTGTCCGAAAGAGTTACTCTCTGACAGAGGAACCAATTTTACGAGCGCAGTAATGAGAGAAGTAAGCAATTTGCTTGGTGTTCACCAAATATTTACCACAGCCTACCACCCGCAAACTGATGGTTTATGCGAACGATTTAACGGAACCCTCATGAAAATGATATCTATGTATGTCGCCACGCATCAGCGCGATTGGTCCACCTACCTAAACTATTGCCTATTCGCCTATCGCTCCTCAGTACAAGCCTCCACTAAAGATACGCCGTTCTTTCTAGTATTTGGCAGAGAACCTAGACTGCCCATCGATACTATTTTGTGCAAAAGACCAAGCAAATATGTGGAAATTGAAGATTACAAATATGACTTAATCCGAGGTCTATCCGAAGCCTGGCAAATGGCAAAAGAAAACATTTCCAAAGCGCAAGAGGAACAAAAACGTCAGTATGATAAGAAGAGCACCATCCAGAACTATTCAATTGGAGAATTGGTCATGGTACACTGTCCTGCAACAGGAATTGGCAAAACCAAGAAACTGAGTCGTCCATGGTTTGGTCCGTACCGTGTAGTGGAAACTAGCGGACCTGTTGTTACGTTGCAAGAATGCAACAGACCTAATAAGAACCTAGAAAAGGTGCATATAAATCGTTTGAAACCATACTATGGAACAGGCCCACCACCACTGACTACAACTAAGCAAAATCCGTTCGATGAATCAGTTACTAAAAATGAATATGACAGGAATGATTTACAACAAAAAGATGAAACCACAAGCGATACCAACAAGGCACTGCCGCGGTATAACCTTCGGTCAAAATTCAAAGAAAAAAAAACACATGCGCAGGAAATGAATGATAACTAATTAACTAATGTGTAGTACGAGAATACCCTTTTTATGCTCTAATTATTCTAAACTCAGCACATACTCAGCAATCAAGCACGTACAGCGCATTGTTTTTTATATAGTAACGAAACCTAACAAACTAATATCGCATCTAGTAAGCTGATTGTATAGTTTAAAAAAAAAAAAATTCGAAAGAATATTAGCAGTGCCGAACAAGCAAAATCGAACCAATCCGCAACATATTTGAAAGGTGAATGTTTCTGCCTACTGCTATGTACAAATGTGAGTACTATCACGTAACACCTTTATATGCATGATGTGACTACTCCTATATATAGTAGTTAAAAGGGTGATGGTTTTCCAGTAATATTTAATAAATTATGTGAATCTATGTGTAACCGATATTCATGTTTCTTTGATTTGAGCAGTAATACCACATACGCCAGCGCATAAACTTTTCAAAACGCGGTTATTAAACCAGCTACTAAACTAAACATTCGTGGGCATAATATATTCGGTCACAATTATTGTGTTATTGCAACCAGCCACAAAGTATGCAGTAAAACTCTAATTCTAAGTTCATGAAATTAAGATAATTAATTATCAAAAGACCAAAAATAGAACGCCTGTGTTCGAGACACAGAAAAGTAATAGAGCTGCAGGGTAGCTGCAGTAACACAATTTATATAGCAGGGTGACAAAACTTTGACTAAAGTGAAAACAATTAATTATAAACTCGTAAAACACACCCTATATTGCATCTGATAATGTTATTAGTTTACTATGATTACACCCGCTATTAAAACAAGTACTTGACTGACAGTAAGTCTTTAGTAGAGCAAAATGACCCAAATTTAAATGCATATAAAACTCGCCAACGGAATCACAGTCGCAAGTCACTGTTACAGTCCGCAAATTAACATTTGGTGGTGTGTTGCGTTTTTGTACATCGTTACATTGATTTGGAAAATTGTCATAGTCTACGCATGGAGAGAGAACAAGACCAGGTAAACCCTGAGGTTGATTTGAACTATTTGCGTGCTATTGGAGCGCCGGCAGCGGCGAAGTATATCCAGGCTTATGGGCTTTCGTTAGCCACTAACTGGCACCTAAATATGAAAAATTATGCCGATATTTTCATCCCGGGTTTTGTGATTGAAAAAGGATATAAGCCATCAGTGGCATTAACTGGTGTAGGTATTATCAGGGAAGTCACGTCCATTCTAAAGCAAGAGCTACAGTCCTTTACAACAAGCAACAACAAAAGTGCGCTGACTCTGCCACCAGAAAATTTAATATATATAACGCCTGGGTACTTTTTGAAAATGCTTCAAGTCCCATGTATGTCAAATCTAAGTTCAAACCTCCTGAATTTATTTGAAATCAAAAACGAAGCGGAGTTTGCAAAGCAGTTTGCTGAGAGTACAGGTTGGACCATGAAATACTATGAACAACCTAAATTGTGGGAGGTTGTAGCGTTACACCAATGGAACTATGTAGGCGTTGCAGCTAGAAACATGAAGTTAGCCGCCTACACAGCATTGAGTTCACGATTTGTAGACTGCGCTCTATCAGCTCATTTCATTTCCATGTATAAATGGTTGAACGATAGCAACCTGTTATCTGTTATTGGTGAATCGCTGCAAGAAGACATTGCTAACAAGTTTAATAAGTCTATTCAAGAGTCCAGTTTCTGTCGTATGACTCCTTGTTATATAGACCAATGTGTGTATGATGAAGTAGAAACTGAATAGAGAAATAAATTGTTTTACAAACTACCATATAGTTTGGGAGAGAAGTAGTGGTGGTGTATATATTATATATATATGAAACGATAATAGTATACTCATATTACTGCGTTATATAGTGCTATGATATATATAATTTGGTCTGTGTATATAAAATAGTAAATAATTTCAGACGCGGCAGAGAAAAATGGCATATAACGACTCCGTACGGTGCAAACATACCAGGCGGGAAAAGTCTGTTTTAAACTTTCGTAATAGTGCAGAGCACAATAATGAAGACGAGCCCGAGTACATAGACACGGCTGTTTCCCCACAACAGGACGAAGGGCGAAATTTTGGGGGAGATGGGGAAGCACTTAATTGGGGTGATATGGGAGTAGAAACAATAGATGATGAGAAACCCCCAACACCAGGAGGAAACTCATTTGTTGAAGAAGAAATAGACCATTTTACCCCAAAGCATCAACAATCAACCCCCAGTGGGGGGGGCTCAGATAGCTCATGGAAGCAGTTCCGCACCAAAACTGAGGGGGTACAAAGGAAGTTGGGCTGACAAACAGGTAACCCGCGACCCCAAATCCCAAATTACCGGTCAACTGAAAGCCACGAGTCTAGTATTGTGGGAAACCCTCTGTAAAACATACGCAGACGGTATTTTGAACAGCAGTGATCCATGTTTGCCAGAAGAGCAGGAAAAATATTTCCGCTCGGAGATCTTGCTATCCACGGGCGAAGCTGGGAAACAGTTGCGCAGACTGTGCCAATACGAAAAGATGATCCAGTTTGCGGCCAAGTTAATACTATTTGGCCTGGATAACCCAGCAGGGGGAAAAAACCATGTTTTGGGGGCCCTCAAGCTGCTCGGGTCATTAGTTTGCGACATCCGACAGACCAAGCAGACTTGCCTTCAAAACTCTGGAACAGAAACTAACGGACGCTATCCGGGAGAAGCCCCCTACAGCTACCGCCCATTTTCCTCCAGGGGGAGATCACGTGCAGCCTGGCGACCTCGCCCGCGACCATATAAATACCGACGGGGCTACGGCTACTACGACTACTGAAGAAATGGAGGGGGTGCCGGGTGCCAAGGACGAGTGAGGACACTCTTTTTTGGGGGGGGATAGAAATGTGAAATACAAATTTTACAACTAAGAGAATTCTAAATATAACAATTACTAACAACTATTTGTTCAGCAATTATACCCTAAAGGCCTTTTATTTCACACCCTACTTAATTCAAACAATACAAATTTCAAACTTTAACCTACTTAAAACACCCTATTCTAAATTATTCTTAAAATTCTTTAAAATTCAACCTACTTTTAATTACCTAAGGGGCCTAATTTAGAGTATAAAAGTCGAACCCAAAACTAACAGGAGTAAGTCGCATTTGGCGGTGATGGGTAGTAAAATTCTTTCTATTCGCCTTTGCTGCCTTGTGTTTGGTTCTTGAACTTTTAAGTTAAGAAAGTCTAGTAAGGCGACTATAGAGAAGAAAAACTTCACTGAAACAAGGCAAAACCTTTGTTTGACTGTTACTTTGGCACTAAACGGAGACGTAGCAAAACTCCAGTTAATCGGCGTTGTGACACAAATTATTGTGCGCGACATATAAATGGACGTCAAGCCACCCTCCAACTAGAGAGGCAACGGACCCCATACACCAACTGAAACACTCCCACCTGACGTGTACAGCCTTTAAATCAGCGTATCACCACCACTGCAGGATCAGTCCGTAAATCGACCTTTGGAAGATACTGACTCTGATGACGGCACGGCACCCGAAATAAGTTATACTGACAATTCTGAAAACGCTGTGTCTTCCAACAAAATGTAACCGCAGGAATACCAGTTGGAAGTTTTAGTTTTGCGTACCCAAGACAATTGTTTGAATTCATTCATTTTGAACAAATTGGGTGTGCAACATTCCTATGATAAGTTTCATCAACCAATCCATCATCACGAATGGGCCTGTTTTTAACGACTCATGATAGACAAATGGCGGCGATTGCGCCCTTTACAAACAATGGCAAGTGACAACTGAACAATTTGCAGCACCCCAACCTTTATTTTCTAACAAACCCTTCCAGCAACTCCCACACCGCATCGGATTACACACTCGCCATTCTAGTAGTGGCGAAACTTCAAATATTTTGTTTCTGCTCGACACAAATCAAACGCCACGATATCTGCTTCGAATCACATAAACTCACCTGACCTGAAAATTTTCAAAACGCCTTGAAAATTTTCAGCCCACAAATACCCGCGACGTTACCAAAACGTCCAACTGAAGCTCGCCAGTAAGTTCAACAACAATTAGGACCAGATGAGTCAACAGCTACTATGCTCAGCCCTTTCGCAGTTTCTGTCCAGGGTTTCTTCAGTGTGTGCCCCTCTACAAAAAGCCCCGAAACTCGTCAACGTTCGTAGCCATCTCACGGCTGTTTGCAACCCTCTTCATATACCGCCAATAAAGAACAATGTCAATTAAAACACAGTGTAACTTTTAGTTTGATTTTTCTCCTTTAAATTGTTTGTGTGAAATATTAGCGTACGTACGCAGTTTAGTGGGCCAGTAAAAAATACTTTTTTTTTCCAAAAAATAGTAACCGTTGCGGTTTTTGTATTCGCCTTAATATGACAAACAAACCGCGATTACTTTATGTTACGCGAAACGTAGAGCATGTTAAGCACATGTATAATTTACATATGCCAGAGCTCATTCCAGAAGAATACAATACCACTACAAGTGCTGAAATTAAATCAAAAGATATATAATAATCCGAATATTACGACTAGAAATTTTAATTTAGTGCTCGTTGAAATCCATACTTACAAAAATAATCAAGATATAATAATCAAGAGATGTAATATACGCACATACGTACTCATTCTGAATCATTGCTGAAGCTCTGATATAACCCTATCATGCCCAAAGGATCATGGGAGATACCCCACGATGAACTATCATATCTAGGGCTATGCAACTTGACTAGTCTAGTCTTGATCTTTTAGCTGTTTTTATGGGGAATTGTAGGTCTTCGCATTTGGCCGGCAATTTTTAGTCCTACTGCCAAACAGCGAGGCCTATGCTCATTCAAGGGGGTAGTGTCGCGAAAGTAGTCGATTTTGCGCGACTGTAAAACTTGTTCAGTAAAATGTTAGAAATTGTTCTTTCTATTTTTTAAAAATTTACCAAATGGCAAATTATTTTGCCAAGTTTCAGCAAAATTGGTGCAGCATATAGTTTGGAATAATGCCTCAAAGTCGGAAAAATGACAAAAAAAAACCTATTCACATTCCATTTTTTAGTCACATTTATCAATTTTTCTGTTTAGTTTTTTTCACAGACTAATAGCACATATGTTGTAGTTTATGCACACAAAATTTAGTGCAGATTACTGTAGCGGCTGTGGAGTAATACTAGTTTGAACTGTGAAGGTGTACTTAAACTGTAAAATAGTAACAGCAATAATGATAAATTGTACAAAATCTAGACGCTTATTTTCAAATCAGAAGAACATCGAACCTTCAATTTTCTTTTTTCTTATTTGTCGCAAAAAATTGTGCGTCCACACATGATGTGTACTTTACAAGCTGGCCAATCTGATATCTGGCTTGATTTTTCGAACTTTTATGTCCCTATTGTGTGATGTCTGGCTTACTAATGACGATTGGTCCAAGATATTTGTCAATATTGATAGTGTGATGTCTGGCAGTAATTATTTGATACCATACAGCGTTGGACTAGCTTCTCATTGCATGTACTACTTCAAAACAAAAAGTTCTATTTTCACAGCCTATGAGCAAAACTGCTTTCGCGACACTACCCCCTTAAGCAATGTGCAAATTTGACTTTTTTTCATCGCAAAAGTAGTATTTTCTTTGAGGCCACATTACGAAATCTAAATGCAGCTCCGGCAGTCTGCTTTATGTGCATCAGATACAGCGGATAATGTACTTTATTTCTAGCATTCAACTACGGCAGGCGCACGGTTGCTGTGTTCATACCCTAGGATGAGGTACATATTATGCCTGAGCGATGGCGCAAATTTTTAAAAATTCTCAACTTTGAGCGCTTATAACGCAAAAACGGTGCGTCCTAGACCCTTAATCGACTCGTTATGTTTTGTTTACCATTCATTTCTCTATCGAATGGTGGTTTCGCGATCTCTCTACGACGCACGTAGCTCGAGCAATGTCCAAAAAACTAGAAGGTGTCAGAATGAGGCTGTCTAGCCAGTGATACTCTGGGCATTAAAGGGTTAACTGAAACGCTGAGTTGCCTTTTTAATATTTTAATTCTTTACTCCTCTAGTCAAAACATTAAGCCGAAAATAGCTAAAACTCAAAATAAGACGGAATGTGGCCTAGTGAGATTCACGTGCTCAATCACCTATAAAATCCTACAACAATCGGAAAACGGCCAGTTTAGACCCTGCCGCTTGCATACCTTAGCTTGCTTCTGGTTATGGTAGCCCGATTTGCAATAAAGCCTTAACCTCATCATCTCTGTGTGTTGTTGGTGTTTGGGTTAGCTGTTAGGCCGTTTGCCTACTTACAGCTTCTGCTGGCTGTTACAAAGTGGTGCCCCGGCTAGTTGAATTTGCTGCATTTTGCTGATTTATTACGCCGGACGGAACGCAATTTAGAGTGTTAAATTACTTTTCTTTTGCCAAATCTGGTGAGTTGGCCTTTGCTTGTTTTAGACTTATAGAACATAATTTATAGAACTTTTAAAGTAAAATTTTCAACTATAGAACTAAATTAATCACATCATTTGCTAATCCTAAGACATTTTTAAAACTGCAGAATAGCTGTTTAAGAATAGAATCTTCTGAATTACGAATAAGACAGCTAAGCTAACAGTGTGTATATATATGCCGGTTATGCAAAAGCTAGATGTAGAACGCCTAGTAAGGGCCCATATTCGCGACTTAAAAAAGAGTATAGATGAAAATTGCGCTGATAAATCGACCATGGACCAAGTTAGAGTGCAGTTGCATGAAATAGCACAAATTTCAGACGAGAGTGCTGCACTCCCCAATTTACCCATGTTCAGCGGCCGTCTAGATGAAAATTTCAACGATTGGTTACACCGTTTTGATTTAGTTGCTAACGGATTTGGTTGGTCAGAACAGAAGAAAGCTAGAAAATTACCAACATGTTTAGATGACACTGCTTTAGACCAGTATAAGGACTTAGATGCAGAAACCAAGGCTGACTATAATAGATTAACTACGGAGCTCAGACGACGTTTCTCTAGACCTGAAAATCATAGGTTCCGTTCTCTCAAACTCAGAGGCAGAGTAAAATTCGACGGAGAATCTGTTGTAGAGTACGCTAGAGCAATTAAAAGACTGTGTCGAGCTGCTTATCCTAACAGTTTAGACAACCAGTCTAAGGATTTTTTAATGATGGAAAGTTTCATATCAGGTTTACCACTACCCTTAAAAAGGGCTGTAATGCAAAAAGATACTACACCATTATCACTAGATACTGTAAGTAATGCGCAACGGTTAGATCCTGACCTTCAGCACAAAATAGAGGCATTGCGAACGACGCGGAAACAACCTGACCAGGGTTATTTCCTGCAAAATTGCGTATTGTATTTCATCAACCACCAAAAGTCAGAAAGGCGTCATACACTTCTAGCTGTACCTTCTAGTTTACGTAATACTATAATTGAAGCAAATCATAACAGCGTTTTTCCTGCCGCCACCTCAGTGGCAGCAGGACTTTATATTACTTTTCGTTTTGTAATTACATGTGTCCATTGTTCTGCATCAAAATACGGTTAACGTATCGGGTTATATAGTAAGCATAGGGCTTTGTTAACTTTGAATAGAAAATTTGAAATGTTTTGATTCAAGTTTTGAAATGTTTTGACTTACTTTGATGAGTCGTTTTTTGCCGAAAAGTGTCCATCCGTGGAGGGGGGGACAACATAGTTTTTTCCACTAATAATTTTTTAATCGTTCCGTTTTGCATTTTTAATTTTTCAACATATTAAAGTACAACGTTCGAGAACTAATCAAATAACGATAAATTAATTAGAATAATTAATACGTTGCAAGTGAGAACCTAGCCCCCTCATTCTCTAAATTGGCATTGCATAAGTAAGTATAAGGTTGGCCCGTCGGCCGTCACAGTATTTAAAGGGTTTTACGAAAGCTCAGCATTGGCCCAGTAGCTCAAATGGTACAGCACTGGTCTGCAAATCTAGTGATTGGTGGTTCAAATCCCCACTGGGTCATTTCGATGAAGATGCTTTCATTATTCCCGTAAAAACCCCCTTGCTGTCTTGACATGACGATGCGTACGAGAACTAATTCATTACAAATTAAATATAATAATTGATAAATTACAAGTTTGTGCAAGAGTGTGAACCTACTAGCCCTCTCATTCTCTAAAGGGGCATTGCATAAGTAAATAAGTGGGAAGTAAGATAAGCCCCTTAGAGTACTTGAAGGGATTTACGAAGCTCATTGTCGGCCCAGTAGCTCAACGGTAGAGCGCTGGTCTGCAGATCCAGAGATGGGTGATTCGAATCCCCCCTGAGTCATTCTGATGATGATGCTGTCTTTCTTCCAGTAAGAACCCCCTTGCTGTCTTGACATGGCGAGACGTTCGAGAACTAATCAAATAATTATAAATTAAATAGAATAATAAATACGTTGCGAGTTTAGAGTGTGAACCTAGCCCCTTCATTCTCATTGCATACGTAAGTTTGAAGTAAGATAGGCCCGTTAGAATAGTTAAGGGGATTTACAAAAGCTCAGCATTGGCCCAGTAGCTTAAATAAAAGAGCACTGGTCTGCAAATTCAGAGACGGGTGGTTCAAATCCCAGTTGAGTTCCGATGAAGATGCTGTTTTTCTTCCAGTAAAAACCCCTTGCTATCTTGGCATGGCGAGACGTAATAAAATATAGGTAATATCTAAACTTCTATTTAAAATAACCTACTCTTGGGCTCGATCGAATTTTAGCTTAAATAGGTTTTATTTAAATTGAGGTATGTACGCCGAAAATGGTTGTTTTTGATATTTTTCAAGTAACCTAATAGGTAGCTTGAGTACGCCTGTTTAATTTTAAGATAAAATTTGTTCTAGTAGTTACTTCAGCAGTTAGAATCAGACGCTTAACAGTTCTAATTTTATCAAAGAAATAGTTTTGGCGCTACTTGATAGTGACACCATCGTCCAAGTTATGTTTCTACTCATCCGCAGCAATTTCTTAGAATCAGTTGTTTAGAGTCTGTTTGTGTGATTAAAGTAGTAGATATAATACCAAACCTTTAACTAGAATTTGTTATTTTTTTACAGAATGTTTGCATGAATGAAAGTTGATGCATATGATAATGTTTTAAAAAAATTCTTTTCACTTAGAACTAAAAATATGATAAATCTTTTTCAATTTTGCAATTGTCCAAAAACCAGAAAAAATACGGCAAATACGAGGAAATTAAAAAAAGTTTAAAAAGAAACCTTAAATTGAGATATTGTATTGAGATATTGAATTACCTAATATAGCAGGAGGTTCAAAATAACAGGCATTACAGGCATGCATTATTTTTACTTAGCTTTCACATAAAAGTTTGTTAAAAACTGTTGGGGAATAATTGTATGTGTCCAGGAATTTGTTGGCGGCAGGACTAAACTTTGTAAAAGTTTGTATGTGTCAAAAGCATAAATTCACTCTAAAAGTTAGCATGAAAACCCTGCTTGTTGCAGCACACCTGGGTTTTGGCAAAACTTTTCAAAAGATAAAATCTAGATACTATTGGCCCATTTTACGGAAGGATGTAAAAAACTGGTGTATGGCTTGTTCAGACTGCGCAAAAAGAAAGGACCCCCCTCAAAAAGCAAAAGCACTTATGGTGCCAATTTCTGTCAGAGCCCCCTTTTACAGAGTTTGCGTAGATATTCTTGGACCACTGCCTACTACATTCAACGGTAATACCAGCATAGTTGTTTTTCCTGTTGGGCCACAGCCCAACAGGTCTTTAATTTTGATTCTGGTATCTTTAACACTGTTCTAGCGTTAAAGTGTTTATGTGCGGAGTGTGTTTTACACGTCTTCTATCTTAGATGTGCATCTGTCACACTAAAATGCCATGTAGTTTCATTGTGTTGTGGAGATCGGGGCTATTGTTGAGAAGTAATTCGCAATGCTAAAGACTGCCAAAAAGTGATCAACTTAGAATCGAACCTATGACCTCATGGTTCAGAATTTATCAAACTAGCCACTCGATCACATAGATCACAGAATCCGGAGACTTCACTAAAAGTACATATATAATTAATAGGATATGAAATATTCTAAGCAAATTGATAACAATAAATATTAATAATCAATATCCAAAAACAGTTATATAACACGGCACATAAATCCTTATTTGCAAAATTGTAAAATTTGGGACTCAGGACTGGAAAATTTTGTAAAAGTTTGGCCCAGGTTCACAGCGCTAAAATACTTGTACCAAAAATATTCAACGACAACTAAACGATTTTGATCTGTGGTCTCCGTGGCGCAGAGTACAGTACAGCTCAAAATTAACATCATATGATTCCGGAGTCAGCGTCACTGACTTCATTTTGCAGTCACTGACTGCAGTCAACCTATTGACGTCACAGGTCCAATGTTAGTTCCGGTAGTTTTGATTTTCATTGACTGACTCCGGAATCAGAGTCAGTGATTCGGAATCAGCATTACCTTAGTCATCACTAACACAAAATATGCTACACTCATACCTACACATTTATGTATATCCGCATACACATGTAAGCCATTTGAAAAGTGGTGATGACTAATGTGATGCTGATTCCGCAGTCACTGACTCCGACTCCGGAGTCAGTTAATGAATTTCAAAACTACCGGAAGTAAGTTGAACCTGTGACGTCAATAGTTTGACTGCAGTCACTGACTGCAAAATAAAGTCAGTGACGCTGACTCCGGAATCATATGATGTTAATTTTGAGCTGTACTGTACTAGCGCATTGGTTTCTTAACCAAATGTTGGCTGGATCAAGCCCAAGCGGAGACAACTTTTTTTTAAATTTTACGCAATATTCGCTAAGTCGCGCAATATTCGCTAAGTCGATTTGTTAAAATAGGTAGTTAAAAGATATTTTGTATGGAAGATAAATCAAGTAAATAAGTTAATGCTGTAGCTGGCCCAACAGGTTTACGATGGCTTCTGGCCAATGTGCTTAAAAATGAACGCTTGATGCTTACTGAATGCTTTTGCCGCAGATTAGGCTTGTTATAGATGCGTTTACTAAGTGGCCTGAAGTTTTTGCCGTGGCCAACACAATGGCAGAAACTATAGTAGATTTGTTTATAAAACAAATAGTATTACGTTTTGGTGCCCCACGCGAATTGTTATCAGATAGAGGCGCTAACTTTTTATCAGACTTAGTTGTTTCAATTTGTAAACTAATGAGAACTGAGAAGATAAATACAACAGCATACGCACCTCAGACGAAAGGGATAGTTGAGAGGTGGAATCGAACCTTACTAGATATGCTCTCTATGTACACCTCTGCACATCAGACCGACTGGGATGAATACTTACCGTACTGTGCATTTGCTTATAGAACTAGCACACACGAAACAACCGACGAATCACCATATTTCCTTCTTTTTGGTCGCGATCCGATGTTACTCTCAGTTAGACACAATTTTGCTAGCACCAGAGTCTACATATGATGAAACAGACGACTATAAACGTGCCGTAGCCATCAAACTGAAAAAAGCATGGCATACCGCAAAAGAAACTATAGAAAAAGCGCAGCAACGGCAGAAAAAATATTACGATAGAGGGTCAAAAGTACCTAAGTTTCACATTGGTGATAGGATTTATCTGTATATACCTGCTATTTCTAGACCATCTCAAACAGCCGAACCCCAATGTAAGCCAGGGCCACCAAAATTAACGCTGAAGCTAGCAAAGCTATGGTGTGGTCCTTACAGGATATTAGACGTATCATTTCCGAATGTAAAAATCGCACCCATAGATAATCCAACAAAGGAACCGAAATGGGTTCATGTTAACAGAATAAAACCGTGTTATGACCTTCATGTGCCGAACATGCGTGGCCCAGAGCAGCAGTCAAATAAGGCTAACTTAGATGCAGCAGTTGATATGAAAGTGAAGGCTACAACAGACTCAAGCAAATCATTTCAGGAGACGAAATCACCTCAGACCACATCTTCTAGATACAATTTAAGAGCTAGAAGAAATTGAATAATGTACGATAACGCCTATAGTATTTACGTACGTTAACTTGCTATTTGTATATACGTATGCACAACTTAATATACCTAATGAGCCTCTACCTCACGCGATCCTAGAGTATACACATTACTTAATGAATAACGCCACAAAAGCAAATCTCAGAACGTAAAGAAAATAACTGTACATAACGCTGAACTAGAGCAGTTGCTAAAGTACACTTGCGATTGTGATATTAGTGTAGATATATTCGATAGCTGTACAATTGCTAATCACACTGAGCTTTCCGTCCATGATGTACAGTAGTATGTATATTACACTATATTTTCTATATGTATATTCAGTAAAATATTAGACCAGTATTGCAACACATAGTAAGACAACATTAGACTAATTTAGATCTTTTTACTTTAGACGGATGCACTGGAGACGGAGTTCGTTATGATGCGTGATACGTCCTTAGACTCAAACTCGGAGCCAACGGCAGCGTCAGAGGCCAGATTTAAGACGGCACGGAGAGAATCGGCGGACCTGCCACTGGTTAGCCCAGCGGTCTCTGGCGTAGATTTAGACTTGCCAGACTCAAGTGAGCCCGTGAACCCACCACCGGCGGCTTCAGACTATATCGAGCTGCCAGTTGCTCTTGTGCAACAGGTACAGCCGATGGTGCACCAACAGGCACTGACCGCTGGTAACCAGGTTCCAGTGATTTGCAATAACTACCCTGAGATCGTAACAAATCGCAGTGAAAATTCTGCGGTTGGCTCCGTTCTTGAGCAAGCACCCCCTGCAGCTAAAAATCAGCTAGACAGTAGATCAGTTCTGATAATCTCAAACCCAGACCACCCCCTATCACTATTCAACAACAAATACGAGCTGAAGATTGGCGGTAAAACTTTCTACAGTATAATACAGGCATACGGATATATACTATGTGTGCAAATGGGGATGAATAACAATGCTAATGAGCTCTTAGACCAGCTCTACGTAAACAAGCCCGAGGCTGTCACATATTTTCTGACCGGCAAAAAACGGTTCTTTGAGCCGCCACCCGCTCACTGGGTCTTTGATCGAGAACACGTCATCACAGCTTTAATAGTTTTGAAATTGGAGGCATATCCAGAGCTTCAATCGGTTTTAGAGGCCACTAAGCCGGCAGTCTTGGCCCATTGTTTTACGTAAGACTTCTGGCTAGCCACGGGCCACTCTGAGAGAGAAACTGCCCTCCTCCCGCCACAACGGTGGCAAGGAAACAATCGTTACGGACAAATTTTAATGAGTCTGCATGATTTAGATGAAGATTTGATCGAGTTTGAACTGGATCTTGCACAGTGGGCAGAGTACTGTATGACAACAATAGCATGCCCTTATACTGTGCTGATCTTGGCTGACGCAGCAGCTTGTCGCTACTTGTCAGAAATAGAGTCGGGCTCAGTAATTTACAAAGTTGACATGCGACTGTGTAATATCCCTGAGCTTGTGCACGGTTTCGACTTGAGCTTGTATGACTATGTCGTCATCCAGACCGGTCAAGCAGACCTTAGAACAGACAAGCGCAGCTTAGAAGTTGCCTTTGATCAGATCTTCTACATGCTTAAAGGCGCCACCGATACAATCTTCGTTGCACCTATCCCGTTCCCGGTCGAACCAACGTCCAGCCGTCGTCTCAAATTCACCAAATGGCTGGAGCAGACAACGCAAAAAGCAGGTTTCGCCTTTATTAACTTTGAGAACCTAGAATCTTCGCCGTTTCAGACCGAGCAAGGAAGGTATCAGGTTAGCTTGTTCGAAGGCAATGGTCGAAATCTCGCGATTACGGGAACGCTGAGGCTTCTAGAGTATTGGTCAAAATTCTACCCAAAGCTGGGTAAGTGCAAGCGTTACATGAGCCGCGAGCCATTCAGACAAGTTATTGCAGGAAAGCTTCCAGCTACAGACAGAATTCTTATCGTAACGAAGAAAAACGCGGGCGAACTGAACAAGAACAGACGCAACCGTTTAGAGAAGCAACAGCTGACAGAACAGAGCTGTAGCGGGCTGACAAAGGCGCCGCTGCTCGAATTAGGGTCAAAATTTGCTACGAATTGGGTAGACCCTGCACCTCAGCCGTTTCGACCCCCGGAACCATCATAGCAGCACAAAGCGGTAAAAACAATGCCAGTCCTTGAGTGCCAAGCGACCCAGACAGATACCGACCAGCCACCCCCTCAGACAATACAACCTGCGAATCAGATGAATCTGCCTGCTGTTCCCAATGTGCAACCAGTTCAGAGTTTTAACACTCAAACAGCAGCACCTCTACAAACCTACACCGGATACGGGATCGTTCCAGCACCCCCCGGATTCCAGTACCCGGCCGCATTTGGGCAGCAACAGACGTACCCGACGACACAGTACGCCGCTAATCAACAACCAATGGGACACCAACGACATATGTCAACAGTCAGCAACAACCGGCGACCATGTTCCCAGCGAGCCAGCCCGCGCAAACGTACGCTAACCCCCAGACGACCAAGATGCCCACTGTTTACCAGCAGTGTCAAACACCCTCCTGTCCCTGCAACTCCACGATGGCATACATCAACCCCCAAGAGGCGCAATACCCCTACCCCCAGAGCGCTCAAACCAGCAATCCCGGCTATACAGGCCAAGAGCAGTGCCTGTGAATACTGCTCCGGTGCTGCAAGAATAAATTAAATGTTTAAGTTACTTGCTATAAGTTATTTGTGACTGTTATTATTTTTACAGGACTTGAGTTACACTAGTAAGATTGTTTTTATACAAGTTTTACAGTGCACTAGTTAGACTTCACTTCATTACAATTCGAATATGTTAACCCAATG
>JASANF010001779.1:0-34749 GCA_030248245.1 Trissonchulus sp. WLG1_4 | reverse complement strand
ATGCAAAACCATAAAAATCGATAAATTATGCCTATGATTAACACATAAAGCAAAAATATTAACCAAAACTTAACCATTTTCTTACCAAATTTTTACCAAATACTGAAAATATTAAATTAAAATCTATACATTAATCTAACTTTCTGTATTATTACATTAATTTAAAATATTATTAAACTATTCTGACCACAAAACGACCATTTACTTACCAAAATATAACCACAAAACACACACTAAAGACCATGCAAAACCAGAAAAATCGATAAATTATGCCTATGATTAACACATAAGGCAAAAATATTAACCAAAACTTAACCAAAATCTGACTAAATTATGACCAAATACTGTTATATTTATCAAAATCTATACATTAATCGAACAATTCTGTATTTTTACATTAATCTAAAATATTATTACACTATTCTGACTACAAAACAACCATTTACTTACCAAAATATTACCACAAAACACACAATAATGACCATGCAAAACCATAAAAATCGATAAATTATGCCTATGATTAACACATAAAGCAAAAATATTAACCAAAACTTAACCATTTTCTTACCAAATTTTTACCATACACGAGGAAAGATAGATCATGTCGTTACCATGACAACAGCTATAACGCAGTAATATGACCTTGACACAGACAGGCTAGCAACACGTACGTACCCCACCCAATTTGGCCGTACCCCACCCAACGTACCCCACCCAATTAGGCCGTACCCCACCCAACGTACCCCACCCAATTAGGCGTGAGATGCGGCCACTATACTACTGTTATTTAAAAAAAAGTTATATAAAAGTTCTTGATTTTCGGCTTACTTTAACTTTAACTTAAATTGATGCCTGAGCCTTACTTTAACTGTAACTTTAACTTAAATTGAGGCAATGGTCTTTAGTTTAACTTTAACTTTAACTTAAATGAAAATGGTTTGACTTTTTGCCTTAGTCTGTAGTTACTGCCAATTATGTCACCTGCAGTGGATTACGTTGTAACGAAGAGGATACCCAATTTAGCAGCAAAGAAAGAATCGTATTGCCAGGAATGAAACCGGTGCCGCTTGCGCTGACGTCGAGAATGCTAACCACTGCACCACAGCCCCCAAGTCTCAAGTCTCGTAGGCCCTATTTGTCAGCTAACAATGATACCTTTCCATCGTCCATGAACAGTATCTTATCCACGTCCTTAATGGACTCAATGCCGTGAGCTATGATGAGGACAGTGCATCCCTGGAATGCATCCCGAAGACAATGATGGATCATGGAGTTGGTGTACGCGTCCACACTCGCTGTGGCTTCGTCCATCAGTAATATCTGAAACAACAACATCAGTTTTCATGACAAAAACTAACGTGAAAAAGTCTTGAACCTACATATCCCTATATAACATATGACTACATACATTAGAACTATATATCTAGCTTTAGCTAGCTTTTTCTATACTTTCTACTTTTTTGCAAAATGAGCTCATGGTTTAGTAGAAAGCAATCCTACCTGACAAGTATGTTCAGTTTTTAGAAAACAGTAAAGCCGCTCTTAATTAAATTAAAACTTCATTCTTCAAACATGAAATTGATTTGCAGCAAAGTTACTTTCATAACTCACTGCTGAGTAGAAATTCAATTAATGACAGGAGGCTTTTTTCTATAATTCACCAGAGTAAGTAAATTTTGTGACAAATTAAACATTTTAACATAATCATTCAAGCAAATGTTTATGGTCGGGTATTTTTCCGATACATTGAATTCTCTCTACTCTATTTTATGATTTTACTAAATGTGGTCAGTTTTGAAAGTCAGTGCATCAACTTTTCTTGTCACACCTGTATGTATATACAAATGTACTCTAGCTTAATGTATTAGATTTGTCCCTCTATAAGATAGCACACACATTAAGTTCTTAGTCAGAAAATTTATGAACTCTTGGAAGTCCTGATTAAAAAGCCAGACTAAAAAAAATGAGGCTTCAATTCTACACATGATTAGTTATGTTTAGTTATGACTATGATTCACTATGATTCGATTTTACACATATTTTTCAAGCTTTCTATTATTTCTAATTCAGTGTCTCAGCATAACACATGGCTTAAACACACAACACTTTTTAAACTGTAAATAGTGGCAGTAACTCAATGCGGAGATTTTCAGTTCAAACAACGTCCTCAAAATAAAAACATTAATTATGTAGAACCCTACACATTTTCATTTCCGCTCAGGTCATCCTACTTTACGCGGCTCAAAATAAAAACACCTTCCTGATTGAAATTAGCTGTACCGAGCTTTCCTTTGCAATTAATTGGTCTGACTACAGGCGTCGGAGATTTATATCATACAACAATTCAATTCACTGACTTTTTCTTCAAGTTTAAGATGCTTTGTTTTGCACAAAAACAACAAGCCCAGTCCTAGCATTCAGTAAGCATTGGCCAAATGCCATCGTAGACCTATTAGACCAGCTGCAGTATATACTCACTTCAATGATCTTCCATAAACAGCGCATTTTTACAGCCCTTTAAACTGCAAATTTTCAGTCAATAGTTCGGTCATTGAAAAGTAGTTTAATAACTGTTCATGTTTACTGATGAAATTATTATTTGCAGTTACGTAACCATGAGCTTATGATTTCCGGTGGACCATTTTTTGTCAGACTTTTTTCAGTTTCGAATTACATTCTCAATAACTACGAAAGAACCACATTTGAGAATAGGCATTTTAGTTGTGATTGTGACGTATGCTAACAGTTAAGTTACAATCAAACACGTGTGAAACACACTCTGCACAGGGACATTTTAACGCTCACACTGCCGTATGACTCCAGAATCAAATTAAATACCTGTTGGGCTGTAGACCAGCAAAAACTGTCGGCGTAATAGCTATGCTTTATTATATCCTAGGTGGTTGGTTCCAGAAACGCAGTAGTTTTTACATGAGATTATTTTAAAAGGTCTTTTTCAAAACAATTAGTAAAAATAAATTATAACAAATGGAATGAAATGGCTTATTGAAAAAAATTCACAAGTTAGGATTAGCTGCGCCATTGTATTACACTGCAGTAAGCCGAGTCTTAACAATGGAATCTTGCACCAATTAAAACAAGCGCTGGACATTTGTGATGTCGTTTAATAAAATCATAATATCTTCAGTACTGTCTATTGATTTTGCTGGAAAACGTAAAACTGTAATTTTGAAACTTCTAACTATAAGCAAGAGTGCATAATAAGAAGAGTATGACACTGGGCCAATTCCTGGCAGGGGTCGGAATTACAACCTGCGACCATTAACTCCAAAAACAGGCCACGAATTGGACCATAGTACCACCCCCACAAACTGGACCCCGGTCCAAAACGTGGCAGGGGTACCCCCCCCCCCACAAACCCGACCCCGGTCCAAATCTTGGGGGGGGTACCCCCTCCACATTTTGGACCCCGGTCTGAAAATGGACCCTAGTGCCAAATCACCAAAATTTTGCTCAAAATGCAGTTTTCGGCCAATCTGTGCCCTGTTGGGGCTGCTCAGCCTCAACTTTTGGCTTGTGGGGTTGCCGACCCCTGCAAGGCCGGGTACAACCTATTGTATTCGTTTTTCTGGATGCTTTTGTTGATTATTTGAAACATCAAGGGTCCCCCCTTGTAAACTTGAAAAATTTTTGGTAATGGATTGGTCTGAAAACTTTTTTCTATGGGTGATTTAGGTCCCAAATTGCGGATCCGACAAGCGTTTTAGTTTGTGCCCGTCTGGACTTCCGTACTGCCTCACCTAGGGGGTTAAAATGGGCAAATTTTTCACCAATGCGGATTCTTTGTTTTCTGGGGTAATTTTACCTCCTGAAAACGAATTTGAGCTCCATTATTGTGTGTACGGCTCGCAAAAACCTGTGCGACCGCCTCCCCTCCACAGACCCAAGGGGTCCAATTTTCTAATTCGAGATTTTGACGTCCCCAGGGGTAATTTGGGCATTTTGGGCATTTCGAAAATACATTTTTTAAATTTTTTTTTAATTTTAAAAAAAATTAAAATTTTAAAAAATTTGACTTTTTTTCAGATTTTTTTCTGGAATTGTAATTGTGTGGTTGTACTGTCTTAAAAAAGTTTTAAAATCTTCAAATTGGTACAAATCAAAAAATTTTAGGAATCATATTTTTAAATTGCGTGATTTTGATGTTTTAGGATTATTTCGGCATTCCGGAAAGCAAATATTAGCAAAAGTTGAGGCTGAGCAGCCCCAACAGGGCACAGATTGGCCGAAAACTGCATTTTGAGCAAAATTTTGGTGATTTGGCACTAGGGTCCATTTTCAGACCGGGGTCCAAAATGTGGGGGGGGGTACCCCCCCCCAAGATTTGGACCGGGGTAGAATTTGTGGGGGGGTCCCCAAGATTTGGACCGGGGTCCAATTTGTGTGGGGGGGGTAACCCCCCCACGTTTTGACCACTAGGGTCTGATTTGTGGGGGGGTACCCCCCCACGTTTTGGACCGGGGTCGGGTTTGTGGGGGGGGGGTACCCCTGCCACGTTTTGGACCGGGGTCCAGTTTGTGGGGGTGGTACTATGGTCTAATTCGTGGCCTGTTTTTGGAGTTAATGGTCGCAGGTTGTAATTCCGACCCCTGCCAGGAATTGGACGAGTGTCATACTCTTCTTATTATGCACTCTTGCTATAAGTTAAATACTACAGTACGTTAAGTATGCCACAGCATTCCCGATTTTTATTTTAAAATTAATCAAAAGTAAGCTACTTTTAATCCAAATAAATCAGTTAATCCTTCATTAAACTTTAATTTCAAATCTGTTTCAGATTCTAGTTAAAGGGGGTGGTTTTAAAATGCTTGCAAGAATATTACACATTTTATTACTGTCCATATTTATTGTATGGAGTTGTGGAATGGCCCATTTTTCTCGATATCATGTTCAGCAGCAGCCAAAGCCGGTCGAAGAGCAGGTAAACGTACGGTATTTAATGTAATGAGAATTTATAGTTTTCTTTACGTACGTCTAACTGAGAATACTGTAGAGTATTTTTACGCGGCGGCCTCAGCCGCCGCGTATATACTATATTGCAATCGGGACCTATGATTGCATGCAGTTGTACTGTAAAACTGCTGGCAGGTCAAAATAAAGCATTGTTTGTGTGGGCGTGTGTGTCATTGTGTGCATGTAAGTTGCTATGTTATGCATTACGTATATATTTAGCTACATAAGACTGATCTGCAAGACCGCTTGTACGAGCGTGTGTTAGATCATACATAACATGTACGTCCACAGGAAATTTATCTCATTAAACAGTGTTGCGATGAAACCTGGTGGGACAATGTTTCGCAGATTATTTATCAGCGGGTTGTAGCCAAGCAATGTCAGACTTTAGATGACGTTGCCAACTAGTGATGTTGGTCGGATCGCCAAACCGGATCGATATTAAGATCGGCGATCCAAATCGGTAGTATAAATTGAGTCTCGATTCCACGTAATCTACGTATCAGGTAACTAAACCAAAGGCATCCTATAGGCTGACCTAAAAAGCTAATGCTCTGTTTAGCGTTTTGCAAATTAAAGTAGAATTTCCTTTGGAAATTAGATTGCAGGGTTTTTTTTTTCAAAACGGCCTATGCTCAATTTGTGCTCATTTTTAAATTTCGATGCTCATTTTTTTCGAATGCTCAAAATTTTTTAACGTTTTTTCCGCCGTGTTGCATTGTCAAAACATTAAACAACACGTATGCAGTCTTTTGCTTACAAATTGTTCTTCGTGAACCGGAGAAAAGAGGGGGGCTACACTAATTTTTTTAAAAGGACAATTTATGGGGGTTAAGGCTGATCTGGGGTGACGTAAACTATTTTAACGGGAAGGACGGTTCCCGCAAAAAAATTTGGGGGGATGACCAATGACCATTCGATTTCTTGTAATAGGTTAAAATGCACTTCTTCGCAGTTTTAATACTAAATTCGCAGTAGAAACGATAAAGCTACATCTTTGCGGGGATCTGGAGGCAGCAGCCCCAGTAAAAAATTGGAGACTTTCATTTTTTTGCCAAATTTACTGAACTGGAGACGTAGCAAAAAATTTTTCCGAAAGGAAAATTAAAACAAAAGATTGGAACGCCACATCGGACAGTGTGTTACACAAATAAATGCAGCATAGCAGTGGCGTACCCAGAAAAAAATTTCGGGGGGGAATGATTGGGGAAATTTTTGTCTCTTCGGTTAAATTTAGTCAGTTGGAGACGTATCAGAAAATTTTTCCGGCCGGACCATGAAAACCAAAGGACACAAGGTTACAGGGGTGTGGGGGCGGCAGCCACAAGAAAAAATTGGAGATTTTTTCAATTTTTAGACCAAAATTGGTCAACTGGAGACGTATCAGCAATTCCTTCTGGCTACGTCTTTGGGCAATATCAGCAATGCTCAGTTGATGCTCATTTTTATTTTTCAATGCTCATTTTTATGTTCCAATGCTCAAATGAGCACAAATTTGAGCAAAAAAAAACCGTGTTAGATTGTCATTTAATTCAGTCGCAGTCAGTATAAGTTGACCCACAATCGGTTTCTTTTTTCGATCAAACAGGCAACTCTTTTCTCAAAACTGTATCCGTCGTTTAGCCCATGGAAAGCAGTCGCAATAGTGACATTTTTTGACAATTTTGAAGACATTTTTATTTTCTATCGAAGTTTTTGGTTGTGGGAGTTTGGAGCTATGTACTTTGGAACTATACTATTGCAAAAATGACATCTTATGATCTACAAATTCAGTAAAACTGTTTTTAACACTACTTATTTTAATCACTAAAGCTTATACGGCGTCAGCGGCTGCCGATACTACAACTGAGGTTGAGTTGAGTTGAGGTCATTTTAGAACCCAGATTCACCCAAAAAAATCGCTACTGCGACCCACAGACGCAAATTTAGACTCATTATTTGACTGTAGCTGCATGACTGTGTATATTTATAAAAGGAAATTGTCCCATATGAGTTTTTCTGATATGGCGACATTTGTAACCATTAGCGCAGTCATTGCTGGCTAGTATGTAGCTGAGACTGAGAATTGTCATGTTTAGTTGTAAATGTTGGCTTAAAAATATTTTGGTGCCGCGTTTTATATTCGAAGAATATCCTCAGCACTGTAAGCATGTCGCAACGAATTCTATCCAAAATTAATTTAACTCTACTCACAAAACGTGCTTGTTAAAAATACATAGTATTTTAGTTCATATACAACACATAACATGAGAGATGACAGCGTTGACGGGATAATTGATTTAAAGAGTCTATTGCAGTATGAGGGTACTGGGCACAGTTATAAATGCACCATTTTGCATATAAATAAGCTTAAGCGCAGAGTGCAGAGTGTACACATTGTCACACGCCTGCACATGGTATGTTCCATGTAATTTCACCATGCTAAGTATGTACGTGCACAGTGGAAAGACTGTTGTTGAAGCTTTACTTTAAACTTGTTAGCGGTAGAGTTGACTTTAACTTACCAATCAACAGTTTAAAGAGTCAACAACTTTAGCCTTGAAGTTTCAGTCTAACCAACCGCACACATCACGGACGGCTCAATTAGTTACTGTACTATAATTTGCATGCAACGATGAGATAGGCCTTAATTTAATAATTGACACAAATACAATAGCTTAGTCTTTTACTTACTACAATTGTTAGAATCAAACTGAGCCTCTAGTTCTAGTGCTTCCGTGTCAAGTTTATACTTGAGGATCCATAAACATCAATCATCTAAGCTATAATAACTTAAACAAGCCCAATCTGCGGCAAAACCTTCAGTAAGTATCAAGCAAAAAGTTTTAAGTAAACTAACCAGAGGTCAGCTAAAACCCGTTGTGCAGCAATATTTACCTTTCCAACTGTGCATTGCACCAAATCGAATTAATTGACTAAAAAGCTAAATCGATTTAGCTCGGCTTAAATTCCTTAAATCGGTTAAAGTCCGCTGCACCAATGGCGCAGTTAGCGCTTAAAAGTTAATTAAATCAGGGTTATCGCGACAGCCCCCAACCCTAGAATAGGAGATTATTAAATTAAATCTTACATTATAAAAAACTGAGGTGTAGCTCCGATTCAGCTGACATTCTATTCATTCTATTCAACTGGAGAAGATCTCCAACTCAAACATTGTTGGATATAGGTGGATTGTTATCCACCTATATTTAAGAATAGATTGATAGGCAGACAGAGCATTTGAAACACGGACTTCATTAGTTATGATTTATATAGGGTGGCTTGTCAGCCGATTTACATACTAGTTGCATAATACTCCCACAATATTTACATTATGCCAGCCAAAGTTTGTCATCACGCAGTTTGGGTTCATATCCAATCATAGTAGGCACATACGAAAAATGTATGTACTATAGGTATACTGGCCTATGTAGTATGTTCATATGTAAAGGAAATGTATTAAGGCTGTGTAATTGATTACCTATATACTCAAGGCAGTGACACGTGTTGTATTTGCATGCACAAACGGCGTGCGCAAATATTTTGGCGAGATCAACCTTTTGTCAGTAAATATTTCCAGATAATAGTCACAAGTCACAGCAATGTGACGCACGCGCGATAGATGAACGCACTGCAAAAGCTATCGCTGATTTCTATGTATCTTTTGTGCTAGGCAATGCTGTGACGCACGCACAGTTAATTCAAACTGTATAGTAAACAAACACACACGCTTAGCCACACTCCATACTATCCGCCAAAATCAAAATTAAAGACCTGTTGTGCTGTGGCACAACAGGAAAAAACTGAGCGTAGTTTTTAAGATTTGTTGTTTTAATCAGTTGTTTCAATTTCAGCACATCAGACATCCAACACAGTTAAAATACTTCGAACCGGGTCTATTTTCCATCAGTTCACCGCAACAGCAGCAGATTCCAGTCAACCTAGATCCCGCAAAACTGTACGACACGGACTACTTGAAGAAATTTCTGAAACGACGACTTTACAGCTCATGGAGATCAGTTTGAGAGTTTTCAACTCAACTTTTTGCCATGATTTCTATTTTCCTCGCTTTTGTTTCATCTAATGCAAGCAAACTGTAATGTATGCACTTCTGAATAAAACCCAACCCTTAAACTAGCTTTAGTCAATCCCAATATAGCACATTATAAATGATATATATTTAGCAGTCGACTAGTAATAGGAACCAATCGGGTGACAAAATAAAAAAAAAAGAAATTCAACTAACATAATTTGATCTACTGCAAACATTCCTGCAATTGATCATTGTATTTATTACCCTTTTGGTAATCACAAAGCCTCAAGCCATTTCATATGAAATAAACAAAAAAGCACTAACTTAAAACAGAAAAAAACTTGTGCAATCTATACGTAAAACTGTATGATAATGTATGAATTCAAATTTGTTGCCAGATCTAAAACAGTTGCCAAACAAACGTCATAAACAATAATTTTGGAAAAAGTATAAAAAGCAACTGTAACGCATCTAAAAATCGTTACGTAAACCAGCAAAACAGTGATAGATTGACAACAATGCTGATGATTTTCTTATTTGTTAAACCATAAAAGTACCTGTATGGAAACGAAAACAGGAGACCCCTGGAACGAAAGAGGAGATCCCCATTTCGAAAGAATAAATGGAGGCGCCGTGACTCGAACCTGGACCGCTCGCGTCGACGACAAGAATGCTAACCACTACACCACAGCCAAAGTCTCATACGCCCTATTTCTCATTTACAACACCTGTATTCTTGAAGTGTACCTTTGCGTTCTTCAAAATGGCCCTGGCCATGCAAATGAGCTGACGCTCTCCCACTGATAAATTCTGACCGCTTTCTTTGATCACGGTTTCCAAACCATTGCTCAGCCCAGACACCTAAAAACAGATTAGTATTGGTTAGTTACCAGGCATGGACAGCTGAACAAGTCAAGAAAGTAGACTGGCAATTTTGGCATTTGGCAGAATCAGGCTGCCGAAACCTGTTTCGTGAAAAAACGATTCGGGCTCGTTTTTTATCCATCAGCATTTTCATAAATCAGTCATTATGTGCTGTGAAATTAACACTACTCGTAGTAATATGATCAGCTAAATCAGCAGGACCGAAACCCTAATGTGTCATACAAAATGACAGTGAAGTAAAAGTTAAGTAGTAAGTATTAAGTATATAGTAAATTTAAGAAACATAATAAACATACCATATCCTTTATTTGTACTTTGGCCAAGGCCGACCAAATGTCGGCATCGCTATGTTCACCCACTGGGTCAAGATTGAATCTGAAATGGCGCAATACACAATAGGCGCATCTTAACGAAGAGCTCATATCTGAAATCTGACCAAAAATTGGTGAACCATTGGTGGAGAAACACGCGATTTCATAACAAATAGAAGAAATTGTGGGCATCAAGAATAAATCGAGTAGTCACAAAAATCAAGCCACGAGTTTCGTCTAAGGGTTCACCAATTTTTGGTCAGACTTGAACTTGAGATGTTATTGGCTCAAATAAACTTGAGCGTATGTGTAATTAAAATAAACTTGTATCTTTGCGCCTGATAGAGAAACAAACAATAGTTCTGCATGGATTGTTTTGGCGGTTAACCTTAACAGCCCACATTTTGGCTGGTGAGCGAAAACCAGTTTATCTAAACAAACGTGGTGACTACGGCAGACAAACACATTGGGTGGATTCCACCACGGTGGTTTAAACCATGGCTTTTCTTAAACATGGTTTAAACCATGGTTTTTCTTAAACCTGGTCTAAACCATGGTTTTTCTGAAAAACCCTTTCCACCAAGATGGTTTAGAACGTTTTCGAATACGAAAAAGAACGCATTATTCTAACTTATCCACTAAATTTTGTTCGAAATTTGTTCTGGCAGACTAGATCGCGTGCTTTTCGTAATCAAACATTCTAAACCCCTTTTTCACCAACGTGGTTTTTTTAAACCAGGTTTAAGGAATTTGATTGGCTAACGTACTCAGTCAGCCCAATACGTTAGAAACTGCTCTATTTTAGAATAATTTCGTAACAAAATGTTCTGTCGAACGGGTTTTTCTACGCCAGGTTTAAACCATAGTCGTGGTTAAATTAAGGATTTTAAAAACCACCGTGCTGAAATCCACCCATTTAGTTTGGCAAACTTTGTTTGGCGTCTGAGTATCCGAATGGTTTAGGTTTGTTTCCGGCCACTAATTTTCAACCAAATGCATCACGCTAATTACTTCGCAAGTTTGCCCAGCGGTTACTATTCGGTCCTTTTAGTGGACACTAAGGTGTAGTTAATACAAAACGATTTTATTCTGTTTATTATTTTTTCACGCACAAAGTTATTTAGTTCACAACTGTCAACTTGCCCTTATTAAAAAAACAACTAAGGGGCAAAATATAGGCGAAATATAGGCAATAGAGAAAAAGCCAGGCCAGGCAGTTTCTAACCTGAGCGTTCCTGCAAACAGGACAGGATCCTGCGGAACGGCAGCTAGTTTTTCCCGCAGATCATGCAACCCTATTTGTGAGATGTCTAGTCCGTCTACGGTGATCGTGCCCGTCCCCAGTTCATACAGACGGAACAAAACAGAGCCCAGGGACGATTTGCCTAAACATGACTTAGATACTAGATATGAATCAAACTTGTTTGGTTTAGTCAAACTAAATTACATAATAACAGACACTGTCTGAAAAAAATCAAACATTTCATAGTCTTTTATCACTGGTGCAATAGGGTTAAATTTTACCACCGATTAGATCGTCCACCGAAAGAACTGCCCAGAGACAGAACTTCATCTTAAAGAAACATCCCGAGGCAAATCTTCCAGGGCCCGATTTATCGAAACAAAATGTGCGTCGTTTAAAATGTTCGTCGTTGAAAAAGCAAATGTTCGTCGTTGGAAAGCAAATGTTCGTCGTTGAAAAACAAATGTTCGTCGTTGAAAGTTCGTCGTTGAAATTGTTCGTCGTTGAAAAATTTTTCAACGACGAGCTTTGGTTTTTCAGAACATTATTATGTTCTAAAAGACATCCGTTGAAATGTTCGCCGTTGAAAATTTTTCAACGACGAACATTTGTTTTTCAACGACAAGCATTTGTTTTTCAATGACGAACATTTGTTTTTCAACGACGAGCATTTTCAACGACCAACATTTCCTTTTTTAACGACGAACATTTGTCCTATAAATTACGTGTTATGTTCGTCGTTGAAAATGTTTCGATCAATCCAAAATTTTTAACGACGAACATTTTCAACGACGAACATGTTGCTTCGATAAATTGGGCCCAGGCCTAGATTTACAATGTAATACCGGCGTTGCTAATATTAATTATGATTTTTGTATTTGCCCGATAAAAGCGGTCGAACACAGCTATGTTAAGATTTACTTCTTTCATGTGTTGAAGAATAGTAAAGCTACGAGCTATTTTCCAAAACGAGGGTATGCCTATTGCACTTGTCGCTACCTAGTGGTAAGAACAATTTTTGTGTGTAATTTAGGACAGGTTTGAGAATTGATTATAATGATTTACGATACCGATCTTCAACTGTGAACAATCAAAAAATTTCGACAAACCTGATCCCGTTCTTCCAACAATACCAACTCTCTCCGATCCTTTGATATCGAAAGATATGCCTTTCAGTGCGTACTGCACATTTTCACGATAACGCATTCTGAAACGTAAACAAATTATTGTCCCGCACATAAATAAGCTTTTGTATGTAAAAATAAACTTCCACTAAACAAAGTTAGTTGGATTCATTATATTAAACCTAGATAACTAATATCAAAGCTTAGCTTCGAGTAAATTACAATGTCCATCTAAATTAATTATTCTACCATTATGTCTATTGAGTCCACGACGAAGTATTTTCGTTCACATTTATACGCACCGTTTAGAATGCACTGTAGCATAAATACATACTTGACATTTCTGAAGCTAATTCGACTGTGACTGGGCCAATCATCGTGGGGTAGTCGATCATACCAGACACCTTCCTCTTCCACATTCTATAAGATAAATAAAAAATAGAAATAAAACATCAAATAAGGAATAAAACATTAAAAATCAATAGAACCTTGAATGTTTTCAATGAACTGCAACTGGTTGTAATAAAGATAAGAATTTTTAACAAGTTGTACTGCACATCATATACAATATGAGCCATCTAATAAATTAAAACAACGGTTAATAAATATAACTACAAGAATTGTGAATGCCTGTAACTAAATTATCTCAGCAAACGCACTGGTTTATTGGTCAAAATAAAACGCATGTAAATCCGTTTTTACCTTCGTGTAATAATTTATTCGCTCCACACTGATCATTTTTCCTTCTAGTTCCGTATAAAGACGGACAGTAAACTGGAAAACACCGCTTAGCTAAAAACAAAAGCAATTAAATTCTACAAAAATCAAATTTTAATTTATAAATTTATGTTCCAATTTATGACTTGAATTATGATGATGAAAAGTAAACATAAACTTATGGAAAATAATTATTCACAAAGTTTATGAGATATGGTACAATTTAAGTTATACATTACAACGTTACACTTAATATAGAAAGTAATTAATGAAATAGATTACTTTAAGCAAGTTAAAGGTATTCCATTTTGGAATGGTTCAGATTGGGCCCCCCTTAGACCAAAAATAGTTGCCACACTTGAGAAAAGCACAGCAAGTAGTCGCAAAAGTCATGCCACTAAAATAAGTAAGTGGCGCAACTATTTTTTGTCAGACTTTGGTATAAGCGACCAACCTGAATGGCGAAAGCCAGAGCCATGCCAGCATAGGCGGGCTGAACGTGTCCCGCACTGAGCACAATGAGCAGGGAGGTGACGAATGTGATCAGCACCACCAGCATGTCCAGCCAGACCGCCAGCCAACGCATGGCCGACTGGAACATGAACACCGCTCCTGAGTTCAGATCCAGTAAGAATTTCAGGCTGAAAAGCCAAACGGAAATAAAGATCGCTGAAAATTTGAGGGCTTCTTCATAAATTAATATTAACTGGATTAGGTTAATTTGATTAATTTTAGTAATTCAACATAAGAATTACAGAAGCTAGTGAAACATTGCAAAACGACTAAACATAGTCATTTGTATTCAGTCTCATAGTTTTATAGAGTTAAGGTAAGCTTACGTTGAGTTATGAAGTTGATCTAGTTAATATAATCCAGTTAATATTAATTTGTGAAAAGCTGGTTAGAGAAATGACCACGCTTGGTATTTTTTGCGTAATTTCAGAGTTCACAGTTCAGATTTAAGTAATTGTGATCAGTAACAATAGAAATTCCGAGGAGAAACAAAGCCGACAAAGAGAAAACAGGTCGAAAAGGGAACTTGTTGTCGTAGCCATTATGCAGCAAACTTTTTTCAAGCACGAAAATGAAAACCAACACCAAATTTTAAAACACATTAAGAATCGTGAAAAGTAAAAAATAGACAATCCACAAACAATCTTTTGATCAACTCTGATAATATCATCGATAAAAAATCGAGAAAAGTTCCATTGCTACATATCTGACGTCTGACCAAAAGTTACTGGACCATGTAACAAAGCCATACGTGTGACATCTTTACGAAAGAACAGTTTTGCAGAATTAAAAGTACCTAGGTTAGGTAGAGCTAGTCGTCGCAAAAATCACGCCGTCTTTGCCGCAGGGTTCAGCAATTTTTGGTGACATTTTTGATCGGCGTACATTCAATTATGTCTCATAGCTTAGTGGCAGTGTTGTTCTGGTATACCATAACTAAAACTAAAACTAGTTGCAAAAACTAATTTTCAGCAGTTATACCAAAACTATAACTAAAACTAAACTAAAATCCAACATTGTACCAAAACCATAACTAAAACTAAACTAAAATTGAACTCCTACCAAAACTATAACTAAAACTAAACTAATTTGGAGGCTTGTACCATAACTATTACTCAAAACTAAGGGGCGGAGTTTTGAGCAAACTTGTACCAAAACTCTATAACGCTTACCAAAACTATCAAGTTTTGGTGAGCGCTCTACCAAAACTAGTAGTTTTGGTACAACGCTTACCAAAACTTCCAAGTTTTGGTAAACGATGGGAAAATACGTAAAGATGTATTAGCGACTTATGTACAGTATTTAGGACATATACGTAGGATACGCACACGTTTTAACAAAATAAAACAAAACTTTCTGTCGAATGTTTTCATTTCCACGCCAGAGTTTTGTTTATATTAATAAGTTTGTCCCCCTTTTGTCTTTATTGCCCGGCTGAAAAAATTTCCGTTTTTCAAAGAAAACTTATGCTGCATTTGCATGTCTACACAAATAGATTATGCTACATGTAAAAATTTATATAAATTACATTAGAAACAAGTTCTTCTGCTGAGTGAGCAGCGGTTATATTATTAGGTCTGAGTGTCAATATTCCAGAGGAAATATTAAACGCGGCCATTAATTGTGGATAAAAAAATAAAACGCGGCCATAAAATTCTGTTCATTTCTCGTCAGTACGCAAACTATTTTATATCATTCGCAAGCCCGGTTAGCTCAGATGATTGTGCGTTTAGCATCTATTGAGCATCTGATTGCATATCAGAATGTTGGCGGTTCGAGCCCGCCCCGGAGCTGTATATATTGCATTCTGACAGTGCTACATAGGTACTGAGAGCTCCAGGAAGTGTCAATTTGTCGATGTGTGGCAGGTAAGCGAGGCATTCTGAAGTTTGAAAGTGTTATCCAAAATTCATGGATTTAGCAGATTTAGCAGATTTAGTTAAAACGCTTATCCAAAACTGTTTGGATTCATAGGATTTACATAGGCGCGCGCTAAATCTGTTAAATCGGCTAAATCCAAGATTTTTGAATAGCAAATTTAGCAGCGCTATCCATTTAATCAAATCCGTTAAATCAAATCCGTTGAATCAAATCCGATAAATCTGTTTTGGATAAGAGGGTATGAGACTGTGATTTATGCCCAGAGTATATTTCTCCCTAGGCAGCCATAGTCTGACGCCTTCTAGTTTTTTGGCCATTGCTCGAGCTTCGTGGGTCGTAAAGAGATCACGAACCGCTATACAACAGAGAAATTAATGGAAAATAAAACAGTGACCAGGGGTTTAGGACGCAACATTTCTGCGTTATAAGAGCTGAAAGTTTAGAATTTGTGAAAAATATGTACCTTACCCTGAAGTATAGACACAGCAACCGTGCGCCTGTCATAGTTAATTGGCAGAAGTAAACTACATTGCCGTATACATTCATTGCCGTATACATTGCTGTATCTGAGCACAAACATCTGACTGCCAGAGTTGCAATCAAATTGCTCATTGATTAAATTGATTAATTAAGCATAGGTTTTGTTGTGTGGCAGTGAGTACTAAAAATTGCCGCCTACAAAGATATACATTTCCAAAAAGCAGCTTAAAGATCCGTTCAGTAGAATAAACTAGTCAAGCTTTATAGCCCCAGATTAGGTAGTTCAACGTAAAGTATCTTACGTGAAGTATCTCCACTGGGTATTGTAGAGGTCATCACAATAAAATCAATATGAATATACCATAACTAAAACTTAAAATTCACTGAAACTATACCATAACTATAAACCATACCATAACTAAAACTCAGTTGTACCATAACTAAAACTATACCATAACTATAACGAAAACTAATTTTTTTCCTTGCTCATAACTGTAACTAAAACTAAACTAAAATTAAGCCTTCTACCAAAACTATAACTAAAACCTAACTAAAATTAAGGGTTATACCAAAACCGTAACTAAAACTTAACTAAAATTCTCTGACGGAACAACACGTTAGTGCAGTGTCTTCTCATAATGAGACACTACATATCATACGCGTTAAGAACTACAGCTGATGTTCAGATGTTGACAACTCACGCGTCGATGAAGTGCTGAGACTGGTCAAAAGCATGAACTGTAGGTCGTCCTTGGACGCTGCTGGAAATGTGCGCGAACAAAGGAGAACGAGAATTGTTTTCAGTTCGCTTTAAACTGAAAAACATTTTTACAGTTACTACTGGTTAGGTTTGTGACTGAGTTGACGTTAGTGACTAGAGAGATTGTTTACGATTAAGTAAATAAGACTCGTGATGACTTCTTTTTCTACTTACGACCTTCAGTTTACTTCTACTTCTTGAAACATCTTTTGTTTTGTTTGTTCATACATCTTTGTTTCTGATCATGTCGGTTTTTACCAGTGTTGGCCGATCTTAGGTATGTATATATTAGGTCAGTTACAGAGCGTCTGCTTCTTGATCGAAAGGTTGCTGCTTCGCATCCACTCGGCAGTACTTTTTTGATTCCCGAAATTGCCGCTCTTATGAATCTGTGAGACTACTAACAATGCAGTGAATAAATTATTGCAACTGATTGTCCGTCCTGTCTTATTTGACACTGGAAAATTGTTCATCCTTAAATTGGCTAAGCATATGAGAAAAAACAAAAAAAACAAAAACTGACGCTCTAATGCCGGCCCGAAAAGACGCAACAAAAAGACCAAACACAACAGCAAGGGGAACGGCAGCCACCAAAAACCAAGGAAAGACACAAGCGATCACCACCAGATAGGAACAGACAGTCAGCAGATTTTGGAGGAACGTCTCACCAGTAAATGGTAGTTTCACATCCACTGAAAATTGCAGCAAAATTTGTAACATAACATTATTACAGTAGTCAGATTAGCTAAACTGCATATTTTATTGGTTAATTAAACATTTTATTTATTTATTTTAAACATGGAACTCAGTTGAAACATTGAAAAACAAAGCCTAATATTTATAAGAACCTGTTTTGAAAAATAATCTATCTACCGATCACCACATTGTGAAATTCCAAGATCCTACCTTCATCCATATCCTTAGAAAATCTATTCACTATTCGGCCCAGTGGGGTGGTATCGAAGAACTGCATTGGTGCTCGCACAATTCGTTTCAACATATTGTTGTGTAAACGACTAGATGCACGCAGAGAAGTCTAAAACTAATTAAATTATAATGTTTCAAAAAAGCTCACAACTTTACGCTCAGTTATCATTAAAAAAATATGCACAAATGTTTGATTTTTCCTAAGCCTTGTTTTGACCGTCTGATATTTTATACTTATTTTCAGCTAACTATAATTATAGTTAGTTTTTGTCTTGTAGGCAGTTCTGCTTTTTTGTGCTGCTTATTCGCTATTAGCTATTATGTAGCTCATACTATGCTCCTATTGGATGTTATGCTTATTCCTGTTGTGCCACAGCGGGGGGGGGCCGGGCCGGCGGGCGGCGGCGCCGGGGGCGGCCGGCCGGCCGGGCGCGGGCGGGGGGCGGGCGGGGGGGGGCGGGCGGGGGGGGGGCCGGCGGGGGGGCCGGGCGGGCGGCCGGGGGGGGCAGGCCGGGGGGGGGGGGCAGGGCGGCCGGGCGACGGGAGAGGAAAGGGGGGGGGGGAGGGGGGAGAGGGGGGAGGAGAGAGGGGGGTTGTGATAATGGGCGGCCGGCCGGGGGGGCCGGGGCGGCCGGCCGCGCCGGGCCGGCCGCGGGGCCGGCGCGGCCGGCGCCGCCCGCGCCCGCCGCCCGGCCGGCCGGGCGGGGGCGGGCGGGCCCTCCCCCGGCGCCGGCGCCGGGGGGGCGGGGGGCGGCGGGCGGGGGGCGGCCGCCGGCCTTCGCGGCCGGTCACAAACACTAGCCACAGCACAGCAGGTCTTTCTTAATTTTGATTCTGAACAATTACAGTGGGCATGTGTTAACATTTTGTGCGTTGGTTTGTGTAACCTGTGCTTCAGTTCAACAGCGCGAGCGTCACATGCGGTTTGCAGTGTTTCCTGCGTTAGTTCGAACGGGTTCAGTGTGGAATTACATGGGCAGCGAAAACATCTACTTTAGGTATATGCAATACCATTAAGATTATGGAACCCAAAAAAAGTAAACGACGGAATCGAACTCCCTGGCATCCGATTTTAACTCGAACGCGCTACCGTCTAAGCCAACCAGCATTCAAAGGTCTTGGAATGAATGTGTGGTTACCAATAAAACATTATCGTTGATTTTGTCGTGACAGTTTGAGGATTTGCATGATCAATCATTATTACTGAACAGAAATTGTGATATCAAACTTAAAAACTTAAATTGCTAATAGAATTCAAAAAATATTTTTTACAACAAAAAAGTTTTATATTTTTTTATACATGTTAACCTTAACATTGGACGAAAACTTCAAAACTGAGAATCTGCTTTTTTGCAGATAGACTGTTGTTAAAGATTTTTCTCTACGGTGTATCGTAGCCGAAATAGCTCAGTTGGGAGAGCGTTAGACTATAAATCTAAATGTCTTTGGTTCGATTCCGGGTTTCGGACGGATTTTTTTGAATCAACATGCTGTTTTTAATAATTCATTTTGCCAATTATTGAAGCATTTCTAGTTAACATAGATCATAAATATATTTTTCTTCCTCAGCAGACGTACTTGTGTTACTTTGATTGCATTTTGTACCAAGCTTCTGTGTCCCTGGTTTATATATTTAAGCTAAAATTTTACTTACCAGACAACCTAATTCAAAGTTTCAGTTTAAGTAAGTTGCAATATTTTATCTGAAACCGTACAACGAGATACCGCTGCACAACAGGTTTTAACTGACCTCTGGTCAGTTTACTTGAAAAAGATTGCTTAACGCTTACTGAAGCTTTTGCCGCAGATTGGTTTCCAGTATATACCTAAGTCCTAATTTTTTCAAAGAAACTTCATGAGTCTTCAGTTTTTTGACTCTTGATTTAGGACGGAATAATATAAATTTAAAAAATAACAATCACAATATCGAGATATATAGATTTAGATTCAGAGGTAGAGCTGTATCTCCAGTTATGACAAAGCATAGCTGTCTGCTACAAAAATCTATCCAACCTTGACATATAAGAAAGCTTTCATGAGAGTTGTGACAATAAGCAAAATGAGTGATAGGCCATAGACGCCCATGTAAAAAGTCACACGGGGATCGTCCACCATCGAGACTGTCACGTTGGGTGCAGCGCTGGAACTCTGAAACAATCAAATACTAGGTATATATATTGAAACGACATTGACAGTGACATGGTAAGGTTTCTGCTGCCCAGTTTTATTCGTCATAAAACTCGCCTAAACATCAATCCCTGAGTTAATCATGATAGTTACGATCGTCCAACTTAAGTAGTTACGGTGTACATTTGTGGTTGTTTTTACCAATCATCGCCTCAGCCTGGTAAAACTTCAACCTACCGAATACGTGAATCTGTGTACCAACCAGTGCTCGAACACTTTCTGGACGTAAACAAACTATATTCATCGTGGTCATAGTGATTAGCAGATATAAATACATTTTTATGTTTCCAGAAGCTAGCGTAGCTTTTTACACCATATAGGTGTAAAAACAAATGTAGGTTAAACAGGTGTAGACAGAACCAAAACCATATCGAACATACCGAAAAATTTAAAACTACACATACTAAACTAGAATGGCCATCGCTTGACAGGACGTCCCTAAATGTCGGCGTCAGCATAAACAGGAGAATTAAAAGACTGGATGAAACTTAGAAAGTCCTAGTTTTTAATGCCAAATTGAAGACGAACATGAACAAATTTGCAAGTATTGCAATAACCTGATTTGCCAGAAAATGATGGCTTTCCTTCAGCCATATAGAGAGCCATATTGTGCAGAACAGGGAACACCCAACGTTGACTATGAACGCAAGTAGAACAGTCAGCAGCGTGCAAAGGCCACCAGCTGATTTCAAATAGCTCCAGTACACGCCACTGGCGATTCGGTGCAGACCAAGATCTTCCTCGGACATTATTAACTTACCATCTGAAATACATAAATTAATCTAGACACCTACTTTTTAACCAGACTGCGTACAAAATTGGATTAAAATGACAAACTAAGGAATATTTTATTAAGTTTAAGTTTGATTGCCACTAAAGATGAAACATACTAACCCTAACAGAGACGATCTGATCATGCCTACCTTACATCAAACTACATATACTCACACTGCACTGGACCATATTTTCCATTTCATGGAATATGTAGATATCTACATTTGCTACAACCTGTGTGAAGGCAGGTTCTTTACCAGGTACAGTAACCCGAGTAAGAATTTTACATAATGAACACTGACGCACGTGTCACGTACACAATGTACACAGGCACATATTAACAGTATATCACAGTCTTCTTCCACGACAAAACACCTAAAGGCGTAGCTTAAAGAGTTTCCATAGCGATTCAATCAATGACAACTGCACCTCCAATACTATTAGGAATATCAAGCATTGAGTCTTGAGGCACGTAAGAGGCCTCTGACAAACGTCTGCCATCACCGGCTGACGAAATTGAGGGCAATGGGTTGTCACTGGAATCAGAGCGAACGCGTGAAGCTCTGAGACTGGGGCTAGACGGGGACTCCAACTCCAAGCGACTTTGGCCGGAGGTCAGTAAGTCCTCGAGTTTGGGACCTGAAAAAACATTGAGTTGATCTATTTAAAATCGACTAAACAGCCGTGTTTAGTCGTATGCAAAATTTAACTAAGGGCCTATTCCTTTACCGGATTAAAGGGTTAATTATAATCGGACTAAACGGTTTAAAAATTACGCTTAAAAATGCTATTCCAAAACCTCCGGATTAAACGGACTTAACTTCTAGCGCGTTGCTTTTTAATCGGACTAAAAGGACTTAACTATGCACGCTAATGTTAAGCGTGCATGTTAAGTCCGTTTAGTCCAGTGGTAGTTTAAGAATGGTGTCAGACTAAAATTAAGCAGCTGACTTATTTTAACTAGTTTAGTCCATTTAGTTCGATTTGTCATTCCAAAACCTCGGACTAAAATAAGTCCAGTCCGTTTAATCCGGTAAAGGAATAGGCCCTAAGACATACTTAACTTAAACACAGCATTTTGAAAACCATTTCAAATTTTGCCAAGGGCCTTTTCATAAAATCACTTAACTGGATCAGCTTAACTTAAGCCATGATTTTATGAAAACAAATTACGGCTTAAGTACTCAACGTGAGCGGCCGCTTAAGTTAAGTACCTAAGCCGTAATTTGTTTTCATAAATTCATGGCTTAAGTTGTTAACTGCATGTTATATGATACAAGCAGCTTGAATTTCATATATTCACGAGCAACTGAGCTGTTAATCTTAAGCCACGATGAATTTATGAAAATAATTTTCGGCTTAACTCAAGTTAAGCCGCGTCAATTTTAAACCTTTTTCATAAAATCGTTTGGCTTAGCTTAAAATTAAGCCACCGCTTAAGATTTGCGTGCTACGCATAGGCAATCTTAAGCTCCGTAGGGGCACGAAGCTTAACGGATTAACTATTATTTTGCGCTGTAGATTTCTTCTGTTTAGTTTGTCACCCATAGTCCTATAAGGAAAGTTGTTGGCCTTCAATATTCCTATCAGGTGATGTAAATCTTGCAAAAAAATTCTAAAATTGGTGTTTCCTGAGCTGACGATCAATGAACCAACAGCTGTTCATTAAACTTTAATTCAACTAAACTATTAGCAAGAGTACATAATAGGAAGAGTATGATACTCTTCCTATTATGCCTTCGGGCGTGCGTCCAATGTGCAGCGCGAAATAGCCCGTTTATGTACGGTTTTGAGGGGGGGGTACCCCCCCCTCAACTGAAGACCCCGTACTCAACTGAGGGGGGGGGGTACCCCCCCCTCAGTTCAGTACCCCGTCTTCAATTGTGGGGGGGTACCCCCCTCATTTCAAGACACTAACAATGACTTTTGTTGATGTGCTGAAATGAGGGGGGTACCCCCCCCCCTCAGCTCAGTACCCCGTCTTCAGTTAAAGGGGGGGGGTACCCCCCCTCATTTCAAGACACTAACAAGGACTTTTGTTGATGTGCTGAAATGAGGGGGGGTACCCCCCCTCAACTGAAGACGGGGTACTGAACTGAGGGGGGGGTACCCCCCTCAGTTGAGTACGGGGTATCGTTTTGAGGGGGGGTACCCCCCTCAGTTGAGTACGGGGTCTTCAGTTGAGGGGGGGTACCCCCCCCTCAAAACCGTACATAAAAGGCCTATTTCGCGTTGCGCATTGGACGCGCGCTGCCAAGCATAATAGGGAGAGTGTCATACTCTTCCTATTATGTACTCTTGCTATTAGTAAAGAACTATAATTATCACCTGTGGCTACGACACTACCATACAACACTAGTTCAACACTAATGGGCTTATCTAAATCCGTGCAGTATACGACTGATCAACTAACACGTTGGGTCTATCTATACTATACAATAATTGTACTATACAATAGTCAACATAAAAACAAATTTAATAACAACTAGAATACCCGAAAATTAAAACAGCCGTAAATCCAATAACCGTACATCTTAAGCTCAAGCATAAACACAGCCACACACATAATCAAAAAAGGGTAGTGATTTTCACAATAGATCAACCAAACCGTCTAAATTATCTTTAAATTGTTAAACTAAATTATTTAAAATATTATACCCTACTATTTTAATTTTAACACATCATACATGTATGTATGGATGTATACCCTTGTCAATGTATCAGAAGTGCAAATTACTTTATAACCCCCTTCCCCCCAGGAGCTGTAACCACTCTTTTTTGAAAACGCTCGCTGCCAAAAAAGTAAAAAAAACTGCAAGGAAAATGTAAACTTTAGAGATTTAGTCAGTTTAGGTGCATAGCAGATTTAAAAACTGAAACCAACTCAACTCCAGTCGATTTTTTGCTAAACGCCTTTAAAAATTCCATTTTACTGAGGCCTTCTACTTCTACTTCTTCTACTTCTACTACGAAATCACTACTCTTGCCATGAAACAAGTCTAATTTACTTATTGATTAATAAAGTATAGACTTTATAGTATGCCAGTGAGACTAAAATCCTGATGGAGATTACAAAGGTCTAACTTTAGTAGATAAACAGTGTGAAGATTAGTTGACAATAATGACACTAGACATGTAGTTTAAAATTAGGCATTCGAGTCAGTTCACAGTTGAGATAGTACCCCTGATAATTATCAGCAAGAGTACATAATAGGCACTTAATAGTGTAATTATTAGTATAATAATGAAGAAAACTATAATAATAATATAATAATAATAATAGTTTATCAGCTCTTGTTAATTCACAGGAATATGAGCCAAAATAGATCAAGAAGCAATACTCAGACAAAACAAACAATGTTATATGCGTTATATGCATAGAACGCATATAACGGAGCATGCTATAATTTCATGCAGGCCAAGCAGCAGGCTTAAGTCAGACAGTTAAGTACTTAAGCCGTTGAGTATTTAAGTCAGTTAAACTTTGAATTTATGAATGCAGGTTTAACTTAAGTTAAGTCAGTTAAGTTAAGTACTTAAGCTGATCCAGTTAAGTGATTTTATGAAAAGGCCCCAAGTAAAAGAAACGTAAAAGTAACCGTGAAAGAAAAAGGGACTGTACAAATGCTTAATTATGACTTGTAACAGGAGTAAATCATACTCCTGTGCCATGTAGAGCTAAGCTGGCTGCCACTTTAGTTAGGTCGCACTAACAATTGTATGTTTTAAGGAATGTGCCTGTAAAAGAAGGACATGCTGGAGTTCAGGGAGGGCTTTGAAAGGAAGAAATAATGATAATAATAAAATATAATATAATTTAATTTTTCCGTGCTATCAAAAAAAAACAACAACGGTAGCTATAAACGACAGGAGACGAAAGGCTGACCTACTACAGTCACCTTTTTGTTCCCGCTGAGTGCGGACGGACACAGAAAACTCGGCATAATCAGCGCATCGAGCCAACAACTGTTCGTGGGGTCCCTGGTCGATCACCCGCCCCTCCTTCATGAATATCACTTCATCACATTGACCCAGATACTAAAACTCAATACTGGAAAACTTACATAATAACAACCAGAAAGTATTCCAAAAGGCTACAGAACCAAAAAAGTTTTTCTCTTCTGCTTTGCCCGATAGCAAGCATTGATCAAGAGGCTGATTGACTAGGACAGACGCATAATTCGAATCTAAAAATTTATGTAACAACGTTTACTACCGCACAACACTTTTTAGATAGAAGTCAATCATTTCCTCACATCGGAATCGTTTGTGACCAACAGCACCGTTTGACCATTGAGCATCCCTCGAACGCCGTAAGAGAACACGTGATCGGCCACTGGTTTGTCCAGAGAGCTCAGACAATCGTCCAACAGATACAGACTTCGATGCGAGGAGTAGAGAGCTCTGGCCAACGCCACTCGAGACTTCTGGCCACCGCTCAGCGTCGTTCCTCGCTCACCGATCTGAGATATATTATTTCACATAATCAGTAAAGAAGGGTCAGCTAAATTTAGGAAGGAGTTGTCTATAATATTAATGACAGGAGTCGGTAGGCATTTTGATTTCTTGTGTCAAAACAGGAAGAGCGGATTCTTACTGAAAGACAACATCAGTATTGGAATTTGGCATTACCCAGGGCGGATTCGAACCAACTATTCCAGGATATGAAGATCAGCGATCTAACCATGTCAGCCAATGGCTAATAATTGGGCAAAAATTTATTCTGGATTCAAGTATAAATTGTTCAGTAAAACTTTTATTATTCTTTTTATTAAAATTTACCTTCACATAAATTTACCTTTTCAAATGTCAAAAAAATCACAATACGTCTTAACAACATATGTACCATGTGATTACCAGCATATTTGTAGCATTCCTGCTGACGTCATGTGAATCTAAATTCTAAATAAATTGATCCACATGCACGCAACAAAGATTACATCAGAATTAAATTAAATTTATTCTGTGAATTGTTGGCGACTAACCTCACTTTCATCTCCACCAGGCAATGTGTTAATATCAGTACTCAACCCGCAAGCATAAAGAACTTTATAGTACCTAAATTGGTTAATGAAGTAAAGTTAACAACATTGCATGCATAATAAAAAAGACATAATAATAAAATACATAATGAACTATAAAAATATGATAGACCGAAAAAATATACCGAAAAACTGATACAAACTGAAAGATTTTAGTAAAATTAGTTGACTAAAAAAGAGTTAAATAAAATTAATTAAAAACAAAAGTTAAAACAAATACGGAACAGTTTTATTCAAAACTTATATATATATATATATATATATATATATATATATATATATATATATATATATATATATATATATATATATATATATATATATATATATATATATATATATATATATATATAAAAAAAAAAAAAAAAAAAAAAAAAAAATATATACTACTTGGATGCGCAAAAATATTAAATTTAATTTTTGTAGACAATTACATTAAACGTACTTGGCATTATCAAAGGTTTCACCAAACAGTATATTTTCCCGCAGAGTTGTGTTGAGTATCCACGGGACTTGAGCAGCGTAAGCGATGCTGCCACCAACCATTAGATTTCCACTTTTGTGAACGAGCTAAATCAAATACCTACTATGACATTCGCATTAGCGTATTAATTCATAATTTTGTGGGCTATAGTTGTACAGCGTGTTCTTGAAAAGGCTAAATGTCCAATGATGGTACATTATGACAAAAGTTTTTAAAATTTTCCAGAGTTGCGTACATACTTGAAAAAACACTGTGAATAACCTTCACATTTTTCAATCTTCACCTAACTTTCGCAGATTAGAAATTACAAATTACAACCTACCTGACCGATGACGGCATTTAAAAGGGACGATTTACCAGATCCCAACGGGCCACAGAGACCGACCAACTGCTTCTAAAAAACAAATTCTACACGATTTATTTATTTTTAACGTCGCAATTTACGGTTTTTTACTGAACGTTCAAGCGCCGTGAAGTTGTCAGAATCGTCACATTTCTTTTAACCATGCATTCACAGCCTACATAATATATTAACAGCACCATCCTAACCTTTTCCACAATAACATTTATCCCGTGTAAGACTTCAGTTTGCTGAATTTCTGGATTCAATGGTTCAGATTCTTTGACATCTCCAGACGGTGCAGATTCCCAGGCAAACGATGCGTCTTGAAAAACTAGACCGAGATTGCGATTCACTGGTGGTAGTTTGTTCAGCTCAATTGGCTCCAACATGAGAAAATGCTGAAATAGACAGTTTCAAACCATATAAACAATCTAGCAACTCAAGATACTGCAATGCTGACAATTAAAAGCTGTAAAGTGTATACGTACTGCATAACAGTTGTAGCTAATTTGCATATTAACTTGCACTTGGTGGTGACTCACGCAGTACAACTTCTATGCAGGCTCAGCTCATTTGCTTATTGCACTACATCTAATTTGCTTCTTTTGGACTATATAAACGCGTACTGTGCATGGATAATCAGTCTGTCTGTTTTCTTTTATTGTGCCTTTTGCTTTGTCTGCCCTGTTCCTTGCTTACCCTCCTCTTCATCTATTAAACCCTTGTTGTTTTATTGCTGTCAGCGTCCTTGTGGCCAATACGCTACAAAAGCGTTATTTAGTTTTTATTCTTACTTCTCATTCTTTATTTTTCTAGCAAAGACTAAGCTGCTTGTACAAAAGTAAGTGTACCTAGCTAGCTCAAGGTAGTTCAAGGGCATCGACCAACCTTTGCGCATTTTGCTCTGATCGTTTTTCGTAAGCAAATAATTATAATGCAATATTATAATAACAATTATAATAGCAGCCACATCGAATAAAAGTTGACGTATCCCCAAAAACTTAATACAGCTAACCTGAATTTTTTTCAGAGATACCAAAGCTTCAGCGCAGTAGCGAACGCCATACGGAATCATACGGATGCCAAATACCATCACGAAGAACACAGTGATGATACTAAACGCCTGAAATGGAAACAAAATACCGATAATTCACTCGACTCAATATAAGATTATTTTTCAGTTCACTTGTTATTTCAATATCAGTCAACGTGCCAGCTATTATGGAAAGTTAATTTATTAAATAAAAATAATATGATATATAATACACTGAATGTACACAGCTTAGACCTGAATTCAATTGACTAATAAGGTATTAACAGGATCTATTTGAGTATTTACGTACTAAGTAGTAGTAGTATTTAGTAACTAAGTAGTAATATTTAAGTGTTTAAGTATTACTTCACTAGGCAACAGATCATGACCGGTCCCGATATAGGCCAGGAAAGTGAATATGGTGGCCACCACCGGCACTGCTCCGCCAGCTGTGATGGCCAAACTTTGGGCGTAACCAGCTTCTTTGATAAATCTTTCTTCCTGACCTCGAATTTCTTAAATCAAATAAGAATCAAAAATAGACTCTATCGTTACCTAACCTAACGTACCATTAATCCATCTAAATCTTTGGTGAATAGTCTGAAAATATTTCATTCTACAGTGTCAAATGTGTGAAAACAAATCTCTTATGGAAATAGGAGTACGTTACAAACCACATGTTATTTCAAAAAATTCGTAAAGTGTGAGTTTATTGATGCTACCCTACTACTAGTACTGCAACGGATACCCAGCCTGTTGGGTATTTGAAGGGAGTAACGACATTTGCACAGTAGCTCAAATAGTAGAGTATGCAATCCCAAAGATGTTAATGCTGTCGGTCCAAGTGTAGTGTCCTACACTGTTAACTTTGTTGCAAATTTGCCAACTTGGACAACTTAAATGGCCAACTTGGCCAACTTAAGTTGGCCAACTCAACTTGGCCAACTTGGCCAACTTAAGTTGGCCAACTCAACTTGGCCAACTTGGCCAACTTAAGTTGGCCAACTCAACTTGGCCAACTTGGCCAACTTAAGTTGGCCAAATCAACTTGGCCAACTTGGCCAACTTAAGTTAGCCAACTCAACTAGGCCAACTTTGCCAACTTGAACATCCGATGCTTTGACTATTTGAGATAAAGTCAAGTTCTAATCCTCTAGTTAATTTTTTCAAGTTAGTTAATGAAAATGAAAATTTAAAATGTAAACTTCGAGATTTGAACTTGACTTTATTTTAAGTAGTGAAAGTATCGGATGTTCAAGTTGGCCAAGTTGGCCAATTGAAGTTGGCCAAGTTGGCCAACTGAAGTTGGCCAAGTTAGCCATTTTTAAGTTGGCCAAGTTGTCCAACTGAAGTTGGCCAAGTTAGCCATTTTTAAGTTGGCCAAGTTGGCCAACTGAAGTTGGCCAAGTTAGCCATTTTTAAGTTGGCCAAATTGGCCAGCTGAAGTTGGCCATGTTAGCCATTGAAGTTGGCCAAGTTGGCCAAGTCAGCTGGCCAACTTGACCATTTCTAATAGCACAAGACCAGGACGGTGTGCCCTTAAAATTTTTAAAAATAATTTTTACTGTCTTTTCAGATGCATTTATTTCTCATCATCCCACATTTAAGCAGAACAGTTAACAATTCTTCGAAACAAAACTAACTGACTATGTATATACATCAACTGATTAAGTTGGCCAAATTTGGCCATGTAGGACACTACACTTGGGCCATGCTGTCTAGCACGAATATTTGAGGCGAACACGCTGAGGCCGCCGCGTATATACTATAGTGCAATCGTTTTCTATGATTGCATGTTGTTCTAGTGTAACACTGTAGGCAGGTCCTAAAAAAGCACTGCTTGTGTGGGCGTGTGTATCATTTTATGCACGTAGGTACAGTACGTATTTAGCGACATAGGCTATAGATTTGCAACAGCGTTTGTGCGAGTGTGCGTCAGATCATACAGAACATGTATGTAGTGACTTGTGAGCGACAGGAAAGTAATCTCGTTGAACAGTGCTACGACGAAACCTGTCGCGACAACGTTTCGTAGATTATTCATCAGCGCGTGGAGTCAAGAGAATGCCGTTGCGGTCGCCGTCGCCAATCACGGCTGGTATGGCTATGGATGTCACTGAGCATAGTAACGTCTGACATGTCAGCTACGTATGTAATAAGTGCAGGGTTAAAATCTCAGTGCCGCAACAGTTTTTCTTTCATTGCAATATTTTGAAAGCACATGTTTGTGCATGAAACAAGATCTTCAGTCTAAATCTTCAATATCTCGCATAATAAATATGTATGTACTATAACTAAATATGTAGAATGAAGTTAATTCAACTGTGAAGTAAGATAGGCCCCTTAGAGTTCTTAAAGGGATTTACGACAGCTCATCATCGGCCCAGTAGCTCAACGGTAGAGCGCTGGTCTGCAGATCCAGAGATGGGTGGTTCGAATCCCCCCTGGTTCATTCTGATGATGATGCTGTCGTTCTTTCGGTAAGAATCCCCCCTCCCTTTCTTGACATGGCAAGGCCGCCACGACGAACCTTGGAACCTGCTGGTCGCGGAACTGAGTCAGGTAGCGTTAGGTATGGGTTGTTGGGGGACATACCCCCTGTGGCATGGGCAGAGTGGTGGTGAGAGTATATGGAGGAATCATCGCCGAGGTAGCTTTGCAGTGGAGCCGCTCCTTGTCCCGGCTAGGAGTGAGAGCTTATCAGTCCCTGGCAGTGTTCGCAGAAGAATATGAGGCAAAAAGGACCTCGCGACACTAGCCTTATAGAGAAGAGAAGAAAGAAGAAGAGAAGGTAAATAATAGGGACGGCTCCCGGCGCTCCTCCACCCCGGGTGCCCATGCCCCATATAGTAGTAGTCCACACAGCACATGGAAACTTCGGGTCGAAGTTTACTAGAATGGGAGGGATGTGAAGTAAGATAGGCCCCTTAGAGTTCTTAAAGGGATTTACGACAGCTCATCATCGGCCTAGTAGCTCAACGGTAGAGCGCTGGTCTGCAGATCCAGAGATGGGTGGTTCGAATCTCCCCTGGGTCATTCTGATGATGATGCTGTCGTTTCTTTCGGTAAGAGTCCCCCCTTCCTTTCATGACACAACAAAATATGTCAAGCTTTACAGGGCATCAGCGGCTGGCCAACACTGCAGCTTAGTGGGACTGGTCACTGGTCATGTAAAAGCTGGCATTAAAAAATTTTGTGCCGCGTTTTATATTCGGAGAATATCCTCGATACTGTAAGCATGTCGCAGCGAAACTATCCAAAAATAATTCAACTCTACTCGCAAAACGTGCTTGTTCTTGACAGTACTACAAGAAATAACCACTCACTCATACAAAGGTCTTCAAACGGGCTTTCCCAGGCGTACATCTTAATCAGTTTAATGCAATGCAGAATTTCCGTGATGCGGCTTACCTAAACCCGAAGTTGCATGATTATACACTCTGGCTATGACGAAATGCAAAATCATCAGAGATATTAAGATTCACAAAGGTTACATTATTTAGATAAACACTGCGTTGTACAGTAAAAGTCTAGGTACATACTTGTTCCAAAGTGAATAGTCGTTTTTACCAATTGATCTAATTTAACCAAATTACATCAGTATCTACTGAATCGCAATACAAATTCTTTTAATAATTCTCGTACACGCAATTAGGCCCAAGTGTAGTGTCCTACACTGTTAACTTTGTTGCAAATTTGCCAACATGGCCAACTTAAATGGCCAACTTGGCCAACTTAAGTTGGCCAACTCAACTTGGCCAACTTGGCCAACTTAAGTTGGCCAACTCAACTTGGCCAACTTGGCCAACTTAAGTTGGCCAACTCAACTTGGCCAACTTGGCCAACTTAAGTTGGCCAACTCAACTTGGCCAACTTGGCCAACTTAAGTTGGCCAAATCAACTTGGCCAACTTGGCCAACTTAAGTTGGCCAACTCAACTTGGCCAACTTGGCCAACTTAAGTTGGCCAAATCAACTTGGCCAACTTGGCCAACTTAAGTTGGCCAACTCAACTTGGCCAACTTGGCCAACTTCAGTTTTTTCAAGTTAGTTAGTCAGTTAATAAAAATAAAAATTTAAAATGTAAACTTCGAGATTTGAACTCGACTTTATTTCAAATAGTGAAAGTATCGGATGTTCAAGTTGGCCAAGTTGGCCAAGTTGATTTGGCCAACTTAAGTTGGCCAAGTTGGCCAAGTTGAGTTGGCCAACTTAAGTTGGCCAAGTTGGCCAAGTTGAGTTGGCCAACTTAAGTTGGCCAAGTTGGCCAGGTTGAGTTGGCCAACTTAAATTGGCCAAGTTGATTTGGCCAACTTAAGTTGGCCAACTGAATTTGGCCAAGTTAGCCATTTTTAAGTTGGCCAAGTTGGCCAACTGAAGTTGGCCAAGTTTACCATTGAAGTTGGCCAAGTTCGCCAAGTCAGCGGGCCAACTTGACCATTTCTAATAGCACAAGACCAGGACGGTGTGCCCCCGGATGTGGCCTCAAAATTTTTTAAAATAATTGTTAATGTCTTTTCAGATTCATTTATTTCTCATCATCCAACATTTAGGCAGAACAGTTAACAATTCTTAGAAACAAAACTAACTAACTGGGTATATACATCAACTGATTAAGTTGGCCAAATTTGGCCATGTAGGACACTACACTTGGGCCCGCAATTATAGAAAATGTTTGCTTAACTTTTTGAGTAGCCGTACCTCATTTGCGTGCAAAAGTTGTCTGTCAGGGGCAACTTCGTAAAATATTAAAATTGCTGTGTAAAATAGTGCCTTTCCGTGTGCCATCTTTTAATAAAGTTACTGTCCGTCGTCCAGATAAGAGATATCGCTTGATATGTAAATACCTTTGTAACTCGACTCAGTGTTACAGTAAAGTATCATAATAACTAGACTTAAACTGCTCATAGCAGCTTCCAGTCTACTTATACTACACGCTATACTGCACAGTGCACAATCCAGAGTTGGAATCGATTTACAACGCACTTATAATACTGCTGGTTGTGCTAAAAGTAATCTACACGCATGTGTGAAGCCTTCGTGCTTCTTGTGCACTCAGAGTTTCACATAAACATGCGTATAAATCAAATCATTTATAGCACGACAACCAGTGCCATAGCCATTACTTCTTAATGTCACTGGAAGTATTGTTTCAGCCATAACACAACTAGGTAATATAACCAAGTTTGGTTAAGAACGTTACATGAGTTTACCACTTAGCAATAGCTCGGGCATTGTAATAGTCGATCTTCTGCACAGTTCTGTTACTTACTCGTTTTTCCGTTTGCTCGACAGCAAGTTTGCGGTAATTAACCATGGATTTGCCGAGAAAAGCCTACAATGACAATCACTGTTTTTACATAGATATTCACAAAAAGATGAAGTTTTTTGAAAGTAGGTTCGTTAGTAAATCCTATGGTAGGTATGGGGGTATTGGGAGGTATTTAGGAAAAGTCCAAAGACGTAATGTGCACATGCTACAGCTGTTTGCTACTTCCATATTTATTTTAAATAGTTTGCCTGGCGTTGGTTTCAACTAAGTAGGTGTATGTGAATGTAATCTGCAAAAAACTTCACTTGAAACCTGGCAAAATAAATGAGACCTAAAATTTTAATACCTGAAGTCATATAAGTTAATTAATTTTTATTAATTGATGATTAATAATTAGAAATGAGTATATCAATTTATCTTTACCTGCAACACATCAAATATTAAGAACACAACTAATCCCAGCAAGGACCAGGGACCAATCAGAATGAGCAAATAGACCAAACCACCAATCAGCACAAACGGCCCCATAATAACCAATGGGGCGAACACTACAGCATCGAATATACGCTGGCTGTCATTGGCGTAGATGTTTAGAACCTAAAACGAAACTACACAAAATGGAAAATAATAACATGCCAAAAATGCAGATTAATTCCGAAAAAACCTTTCAAGACATTCCGTTATAGAGTATAAATATTTACGCGACATGTGGAAGAAGTGATATGAAAAAATCCTGAATATCGCCTATCGGTTACGTACCTCGCCAACAGTTTTGGATCCCAGCGTTCTTGACTGCAACACTTTCTTATACAGGAGACAAAGTAATCCTGATCGAATTCTGAGACCGGTCCGATAACTGATGGCCCAGGTGGCGCCGTAGGACATCACACGAGACATTTCCACAACCAACAGAGCAAACACAAGCACGAGTCCGTGACTGAGTGACTGCCGCTGACTCGTCTCCGCATAATGGATTAGGACACGGACTAGACACGTCTGAAATAGAGTATCTGCATGGTATTTTTTTAAAATGTTCTTCATTTCACTCACTTATGAGCGCATATTCCCACAGTCTTCTGCTAAAAACAAGTAGGAGACTGCGGGAAATGGGAGACTTTGGCACGCAATTCTTATGAGGTGGTTCAATTTCAGACTTAATTAGTGCGCTATATGTACTTTGGTAACATTAAAAAATTTAACTTAACGTTCGCCTTAACGCCTTAACGTTCGCAAACAAGCTTGAACAAAAACTGATCTTCAAACTGCACAGTCATTTGCATGAAAAACTTCATGCACAGTAAACTAAACTTACTGGACCAATAAAACCAAAAGCAAGACAGAAGAAGAACACAAAACAAGATATAATCAAACGAGTCTTCATAAATTGCACCACAACGCGAGCCAGAGAAGGGCCTTTGCGAGACGACCGATTCACTTCCACATTCCACAAATGCTCTAGTCTAAAAACAAACGAGAAAATGAATACTTCGAGTAAAAAATAGAAAAAATGAATACTTCGAGTAAAAAATAGAAAAAAATGACCGTAGCCAAGATGTTTGGATAATGAGTCAACTTGGATATGTAGAAATGCAACCCTTTTGAGTTTGAAACTGTTTCAATTATTGGTGTAATATGTTGCAGCGTGCAATATACCTAGTTTATGAATAGATTAAATTTTAGTGGGAACTAATATTTAAGTTACTGATTAATAGGAAAATAGAGGACAGGAGGACAGAATAGACCAACTTATGTAGCTAAAACGTAAAAAGAATTAAAAGCTGTGTCACC
>JASANF010001778.1:0-15920 GCA_030248245.1 Trissonchulus sp. WLG1_4 | reverse complement strand
GCAGGACCACGAACACACATAAATCTGGAACAAAATCCGTGACTACTGCAAACACTAGAGGGAACTGTGACGCAGGATGGACGGAAGTGACCGAATGGTGTGATGTGTGCAAGCGACCCGCGTATTCTATTACTATGAAGTGTCAGACGGCAGTCTTGCTATACGCGTCTGTCTATTCCAAGCAGAAGAGGATCAGAAAGTGTGAAGACAAGAAGGCTAAGGGCAAAAAGAAACCGAAGTGTATTAAATTGCCTTTACCGAATTGTCAGTGTCGGCCAGATGAAAACAAGTACGGTGTGAAGTGAAAACGACGAATGTGTGGATTTTGAGCAGTGTTTGGAACCAATCAGAAAAGGTCGCCAAGGAGCCAGACCCCAAAGACGGACTCGTTCACACACAGTACGGAGCTAACCGATGTCAGTTGGGGTCGGATTCCCACTTACGCTCGGTGTGTCAAAGGGTGTCCGCCAGCCACCTGCAAGAAGAGCGGTGGAAGACTGGCAAGCCTTTTTGGACCCCAAACCCGACTGCCGCAAGGACAAAAAATGTGACCATGGTCATGGACTGAAACTGAGATGCACCTGTTCGCGGGAACGCGGCTACTTTGTCAACTCTGTAGGTGGAGAATGCGTTCTGTTCAGTCAGTGTGGTTGAAAGTGTGTGAAAAATATTAAAATTACAAGATTCAAACAAGAGTATAAATAAAATAGAAAAACTGGCATTGCTCTCACGTTGTGTGTACATACATTGATAAAATTCTATTGAAAAACAAAATTTTGTAATTTTTAAAATTCAATAGATTTTAAATTTTTTAAATTTTAAGAAACTAAAAAGTTATTTCAAAAAAACATTTCTTTCTTGTTTCTTCTTTATTTCCTCTTCATTTCCTTTTTTATTTCCTTTCAATTCTCACTTTCTCCAATATTTTGGTCACATTTCTGCAACATGTTTGCAACTTTTCTGTCACATTTATGCAACTTTTCTGTCACATTTCTGAAACAGTTCCTACAGTTAGTCCAACTTTCGGCCATTTTTCTACAATTATTTCACCTGTCATATTTCCTTCACTTTTTGATTCAATTTCTGCTTAATTTTTGACATATTTCGGTCATATTTCTTCAACTTTCGAATCAATTTCTGCATACTTTCTGACTATTTTTGCTGAAATTTTCTGTTTTTTTGAATCAGTGTAATTTTTTTCTCTTAAAAATATTCCTATTCATGCTACTCTTTCTACTAAGAAAGTTTCAATTGTACCGGTTGGCAGAATAGATTTCGAAATCAGAAGGTACTCTAAAAAGACTTGCTAGTGCTTTTGAATGTACCAGTTTCAATTGCATATTAATAGAAAAGTTAATATGGGTGAAAACAAGCATTCGTTACCGCAATTCACATCACGTGACGGTTAAAGCACTGGGCTTAGCGTCTGATTTCAAAAATAAACAACCTCAAACTGCGCACAATTGATTAAGAATAAAGAACAAAGGTTTATTGAATAAAAAATGAAGGTTTATTGAATAAAAAATGTAACGATACAAACAATTTCAAACAAACATAGTTACATATATGTTCGCACAAAAGAAATAATGAATATATACGGATACGCATTAAAGTTAGTATAGAAAAAGCATAATAGACTAGGTGCACATTATATTTGGCAAATAAAATGTTGCATAATACAAACAGAAATGAAAACAGTATAAATAGAAACTGACTTTCAAGACTTTAGGCAGGTTGAACGGTTAGTTCCTGATAGCTCGCCTACGAAGAAACATGAACAAAATGGAAGTTACTGCTTCAAGTCGTTTTTTTGAGTCATAGTAGACTTTTAGCCGAAACCATATAATCACGTAAACTCTTTCCAGACAGGCACGACACGATGACTAAAACAGTACTTTCTTCAATTTGTGTTTGCATGTTTAGCAGTAGTTTTTCAGTGTGACCTCGAGTGCTGGCAATTGGGGCAAAAACGAAAAAATCGTTAAATTCTATGTTGAGCAGCTTGTGTCTTATTTTTTTATATACTAAATACATGTCCCTTTTTATTCTTTCGAAGTTTAAAGATTCTAGTTTACAAATTTCTAAGCGCTAAGAGTAGCTTTTTTTCTGCCAGAATTTATTGTACGACGAGTAATAATGACGTTGAACAGATTCGATCATATCAATACCCTTTTAAATACATAGGGCTCCATACTTCACAATTATACTGTATAAAAACGTATAACTATAGTTTTATAAATTTTAAAAAAAAATTCAAATATTTTTTTGAAGCAAAAGCTCGCGTGATCAGCCAAAGAAGTTTGTGAGGCTTTACTAACTATTTTTAAACGATGAAGCGAAAAAGTCATGTTGGGCGACATAAGAACTCCTGAATCTTTGACATTTGTTTCAAATGGTATGCTTGACACCGTTTAATGAATATGGTTCGTCATTTTCATTTTTTGGGGGATTTATACGCAGCGCAGTAAACATTTTTCAGCATGCCATTTAACCTGCCATACACTTTAACCAGTCACCAAAATTATCGATACTCACCTAGAGCATAACCGATCACGATCATATATGCTATACATTTTTGTGTCATCAGCAAAGAGATTAATGTTAATGGAGTTAACTGCAATTATGTCGTTAACATCACTTATACATATTAAAATAAGTAGACGACCTAAAACGGACCGCTGCGGAACTCCGCTTTTAACATTCATTGCAGCTCGAGCCGGCCCCATTTATTGTAAGAATCGAACGCCTTCCTGAGATTAAAAAATACTCTATCAACAGCTTTATGTTTGTCTAATGCATTATCAGACCAATTATTGCGCATTGGTGACAAGTTGAACATTGAAAGTTGGGGAACGAAACCATATTGAGCTTTACATAATAAGCTATTAGTTTGCAGATGGTTCAGCATATGTTTTTAACACAACTTTCTATGTTGAAGCCCATTTTATACACCCGTAATTGAAATAAAGTTTTTGCATTTCTGGCCTGAATATGACAAACAGTTAATAACAGGCAAAGAATAATCAACAGAAGAATCAGGTGGGCAATAAACACAGCAGATTCTCAAATTCCTCGAGCTCTAAAAAATTATATCAATACAATTTTTTCCAGATCTATATAAGCATTTGGTATTTCAATTTGAATAGCAGATATTGAACTATCAACAAAAATAGCTACGCCACCTGCTCTTCTTTTTTCATTTTTCTAAAAATTTGATAGTTAGGTAGATAAAATATTATCAAGAATATTTTCATGTAACCGTTTCTGTTAATAAAATCAAATTTGGATTTAAACTATTGGCCAATAACGAAAACTCATGAACTTTGTTTACAATACTCGTGCATCCGTATAATAACACAAAAAACGTGGAACATTACTGCTTTATAAGTCTTGCCGTTGGCGAGCTAGATTTCTAGGCAGCAAATTTTTTCGTGTTTTTTTACAATTTGGAAATTTCGAATGGCAAACGTTTCATGTCTCCCGTGTTCCGGCGTTCATACAGGATCACTGCGTAATTTCCGATCATCTTGGCGTTGACGAAAGGTTAGATTGTGGCGTGCATACACACCCTCAAACAGTTCATAGGCAGGTTTCCCATGGCGAAATTTCCGTAAAAAACTTTTGCTTCATTTCGTAGAGTCTTTTTGAACTTATCTTTAACAACAGCGTAAGCCTTGCGATCACCGAATTATCTTGCACATCGTCCTCAAACTTCCGTCACGAAAAATATCCGATATGGGTATGGTCGACATCAACATTATCGCAAATGTTTCGGATGATAGTTTCATCCTCATCGCAGCGGATAGTTGACGTATTTGATTCCGGTAAGCCTACAATCACGACGTTCAGTTTTTTATTTTCCTGTTCTAGTGCTTCTTGAATTTCTTATTGTAGTTTTTTGTAATTTTGGGACCCAAATCAGACGCAAAATTTTTGAGGTCGATTATTTGCGCCTACAACGGTTTGTTTGGACGCCAACTGATTGTTTGAAAGCCGTGAAATCCTTCATTCCGAAATATAATTTGCTTTAGCTGGTCGACAATTTGGCAAAACCTGCTAAGACTATCTGCAGTTTTTTCATCGTTGGTGACAAACTTATAGATAGATCCGAAAAGTTTCGTAACGAGCCCGTCGGGCAAATTTTGTGCACCCAGGGCCCGATTGCACAAATCTACAATTATTCAATTGTAACAATTGTATGTGGTATTCGGTTGCGCAAAGACTTACAATTGTAACAATTGTAATAAGTTTATGCATATTGCATATGCCAAGCTGTTCACAATTGTGAAATTTCACGAATTGTTCAGTGTAACAATTGTAAGCATAAATTGAAATTCAATTTGAGACTTTTCACTTACAATTGTTACAATTGTAACAATTGTGGTGCCAAATCATTTTAGAATTGGATTTATACACATGTATATTGTATTGTATTGTATTGTATGTGGTATTCGGTTGCGCAAAGACTTACAATTGTAACAATTGTAATAAGTTTCATGCATATTTCATATGCCAAGCCGTTCAGAATTGTGAAATTTCACAAATTGTTAACAAGTGTTAACAATTGTAATCATAAATTGAATTTAATTTGAGACTTTTCACTACAATTGTTACAATTGTAACAATTGTAAGTGCCAAATTATTTACAATTGGATTTATACAATGTATATTGTATTGTATTGTATGTGGAATTTGGGTTGTGAAAAGACTTACAATTGTAACAATTGTAATAAGTTTCATGCATATTACAGATGCCAAGCTGTTCACAATTGTGAAATTTCACGATTGTTAAAAGTGTAACAATTGTAAGCATAAATTGAATTGAATTTGAGACTTTTCACTTACAATTGTTATAATTGTAACAATTGTAAACCAGAATTGTTTTTACAATTGGATTTATACACATGTATATTGTATTGTATTGTATGTGGTATTCGGTTGCGCAAAGACTTACAATTGTAACAATTGAAATAAGTTTCATGCATATTTCATAAGCCAAGCTGTTTACAATGTGAAATTTCACAATTGTTACAATTGTAACAATTGTAATCCCAAATTATTTTTACAATTGGATTTATACACATGTATTTTTGTATATGCACATTTTATAGGCCAATTTTACAATTTTTGCAATTGTAACAATTTTAACGCTTGTGAAATCTTACAATTGTAACAATTGTGAAGCTTGTGAAATTTCACAATTGTTACAGTATGTAGGACTTGTAATGTTGAGCAACAGGGCCTAGGTTGAACAAAGTTTGCATTGGAGAGCGTGGTGACTATTGCCCACATTTTCTTGACATACAGAGCATGGGCAGTAATCGGTAGAAGCATGGACAGTAATCTATTTTTTGGGCTGGGCGGCTTGTAGGCTTTCGCCCTCGCTCTTGTGTCTTCATGTGGGTTCCCTCTGGTTTTCAGTTATGTTTATTTTTTTGTCTATTTATTTGTTTTATTTTTGTGTTGATTTTTTTATTTTTTTATTTTTTTTTCTAGTTGATGTATTTTTTTTGATTTTTCTTTTTGATAGTGATTTATTTTTTTTTTGTTTAATGAGTTTGTGCGCGTCTCTATATGTTTTATTTGTTTGGTTCTTCGATGATATTTTTTTTATATTTAGTTATGCATTTTTTTTTATTATTTATTAGATTAGAATTTTTGTTGATTGAGATGGAGATTATTATTAAAGAGGGAAAGAGATTTGTTTGTATGTTTTGAGAGTTTTTTGTGTTTTAATTATGATGATATTTGAGAATATGTGGGCAAGGTTGGTGGAGATTGATGTGTTTTAATGCTAGATGTTGATTTTTAAGTTTGAATAATTCTGTTTAAATGTGTGAATGTATTTGCTGTAGTGGATGAATTTTATTTGGTAGACTGATTATTTTTTGGGGGTCTTTTTGTAAGGAGTTAGAGAGATTTTATTTGATTACTGAGAATATAGATGGTGGGGGAATATATAGGACTTTTTAGTATTTTTTATTGTTTTTTTATGCTGTGTATGAAGGAATTTTAGGAGAAGTTATTATGTTTTTATTTATGGATATTTATTTTAAGTAGGAGGTATGGGAAATTGAGATATTATTGTATTTGCTATGTTTATATTATTTATATGTAATTATTATTTTTGGTGTTGCGGGATTTTAGGATTTATATTATTTATTTCGATTTTTTATTTTTTTTTGTTTGTATATCTGCTGTTTAGATTTTTTATTTACTGATGCTTATTTCGTTTGCTCTTGTGAGGTTTGTTTTGTTTGTTTTATTGATTTGTTTGATGAATTTTTTATCTGGTACTGTTTATGTGATTTTATGTATATTTGATTGATGTTTTTGATGTTATTTGTTATTTTTAGTTTAGGGAGTGATGGAATGAATGATGGATGGGGATTCTAATTTATTAATGGTAAGAATTACTGACTGTATTGATGTTGTTAAATATTGTTGATGTTAATGTTGATGTTTTATTTTTTGAGTTTTTATTGGCTAAGATTCTTTATGTTTTGATATGTATAATTTTATTAGGAGTTGTGTTCTAATATTTTTTGCTTATATGGTTGGCTGGATTTTTGTTTCTGTTAGGATTTGTGTTATATTTTTAATCTTCTTTGGAATGTTGTAGGTATATATTTTTTGTATTGTATTTTGTTTATTAGATTTATTTTTAATTATTTCTATTTTATTATTTTTTTAATTGTTTTTTATTTTGTTTTTTTATTTTGGTTTTTGCTGTGTGATTTTAATGATGAATTTTATGTTTATTATTTGAGTTTGATTGGATGAGTGGTTTTGGTTTTTGTTTAATTTTTAATTTTAATTTTTTGATAGATATTGTTTCTATTTGTTTTATGGGCTTCTTTATTTTTGGTTTTTTTTGTAGTTTTTTTGTGTTGCTGATGGGTAGTTATAGTTTTTGTGACTACTGTATGATTTTTTGTTTAGGACGAGTCGATGTGATTATCTGTTGTGCTTTTATATATTGTAAATTTTATTTATTTGCAATTGAGTGATTGTTTTTGAGACTATTTTTTGTGTCTATTTGCGCGGTCTGGAGTCTAATCATGAGTTTTTTGGATTATGAATGTTAGTATTATTATTTTATTCGAAATATATTTGCAAAGATCAGAATATTTTTGTTGCTGATTTGGCTTATTTGCATTTGTTCAGTTTTTTTTCGCTGCAGATGCTTGAAAATTTTGATTTTTTGTCAACCCGACTCCGGTTTTATGATAGTGATTGGATTGATGGTCGGAATATGGAGGTTGGTGGCCGAGGTAATGAAATATTTTGCGAATTATATTAGTAAATTGTATGAGATGGTGTCTAGGAATTTGCTGATATTTTGTCACACCGACTTTGATTGGCATGGTTATTGCGCACGCAATGTCGACAGAAGTTGGAAGTGATTGGGTGAATGAGTGAGTGTTGTGAGATGATATTTTGTTTATGACTAACGATTGTGACGGATAGCTGGAATTTTGGAAACTAAGTGTGGAAAGGTAGCTGTATATGGACTTCTGTTTTCATTTTTATTCTAGGAATGAATTTTGATCGTTTTGGCAGAATTTGTTGCCATGCTTAGGAGAAGGAGATGCGGAGAGGGATGGGAAAAGAAACTGACTGGAGAGCGATGAAGCTAACAAAGTCTTAATTTGGACTGGAAATAAACGGGTTACGATCAAAATTAGTGGAAATTGAGTGTATTGTTAAAAATTTCAGTCAGACTTGTTATGTATTAATGAAACTCGCTAAATAGAATACTAAAGAAAAGATTATGATACTGGTTACAAATGTTTCGGCGAGATAGGAAGAATGGTAAGGAGGTGGAATTATAGTTTACTACAAATCTTCTTTGAAGGTTTAGAAAACAAAGTTGGAATTCCCGACTGGAAGCTCTGATATTGAAGTAAAGGAAGAGGGATTGGAGTTGTAGAGTTAAAAAAGAATTCCTAATTTACTGAAGATTACTTCGACTCATTATCAGTTGTAAAGGAGTCTACTTGGGAAGATTAGTGATATGTTGTAGGGAGATTTGAACTGAAAGTCTTTGCTGAGGAAAGAAATAAAAGAGTTATCTAACTATTGTAAATGTTTGGTCTAAAATATTGTTTAGGTAAAGGCCTTCATCGAATACTAGTCTAGATTTAATTCTTGTTACACGCGGAATAAATTTTCGGGAAAGAATTCCACGGTGCATCGATCATTCTATTTGCTGACTTGCTACTGCCGCCTGTGAAAAGAGTCTCCTTAAAGTGACGATGAAGTTTTTAAAGGAGTATATAAAAGAAGATGGTGCTAATTGGAAGATTTATTCGATGAAAGGCAATCTATGTAGAATGTAAATTGTTTGCTAGATGGAAAGAAATGCTGCTGGTATTCTAAAAGAAATCTGTAATGAAAAAAAATGGAAGTAACCATTTGGCTTGAAAAGAGCTAGAAAAGAAATGGGAAGGGGAAAGTTGTCTAGTTGGTGAAGTGAGAAAAATTGGTTAAAGAGCGGAATATGTTCTAACTGAAAGGGAAAAAAAGTGAAAAAATAGGAAATGGGGAAATAAAAATGTAAATTATAAAATTGAGAACTGCGGGCTGGGTAAAAATAAATCTGAAGATTGTCTCTGGGATCGTCTATGAATAGATTGATAGGACTCATTTGAGCTGGAAATGTACTGAATGAATCTCTCATGTGTCCCAACATCTTTGATGCTTTAAAATGAAATGAGTCTTTAAGTATTGCTGAATTAAAAGTGTTTGCTGAATTATTCTTCCTCGTGATAGATGTCTGCGGTCAGCAGCTTGATGAAAGGAATGGAATTGAAGTTAAGTGCTGATCTGAAAGTGGATGCGTTAATTCCCTCCGTCTGTTTAATTTTATTCTCGTAGATGAATTAATGGTTAAAGATGCTCGATCTGTGTAAAAAAGGGGGACTGGTGAAGCGCAGTTGGTTTTGTCTTGCAAATGTTGGTCTCTGGAGAAGGAGCTTTTAGCCTGCTGCCGCCGTGTTTTGGTTTGAGATGCTGCAGTGGCCTGTGTATTGTCTGAACTGTGGCGCTGAATAAGGCATTCTGCTTGATTTGTAAAAGTCGTTGTCTACTGCTTTGCAGCTGCCGCTTTTGTATGTCTCGTGAGATGTGCTTTTCAGATAAGTGGTAAAGTTGGAAAGGGTGTGTAAAGACTAGTTCTAAAGGGTTCAAGGATCTCTCTCGGGCCTCTTTTGTTTAACTTGTACTATGCAGATCTTACCTGGGTTTATCCATCACTGACACTTATCAGATACGCGGACGATACAACTGTATTTCGTTCTTCGGCTCAGCTTCAGCGGTTATGCATACTCCTGTCACAGGATTATCAGCTTGTGCACATTTACATGTCGGACAACTTTCTGAATGTTAACTTGGATAAATTTCAGTTTCTATTGGTAACATTCGAGGCAACGGATAATGTCAACTTGCAAATGTTAAATGTCAGAATACCAGTCAGTAGAAGTGTTAAGCTACTTGGTTGGACTTTGCAAGCTGACTTAAAGTTCGAACGACAAATATCCTCGATGATTCAGAAGGCAGCCAGCAGTTTAGCCAAGCTTCGACAACTCCGGCGTATTTTAAACCAGAAACATTTAGTCAACCTTTACAAAACCTATGTTCGGTGCCATTTGGAATATGCATCTGCCTTACTGTTGGGATCTCACGACCTTGACGGCAAGAGGCTGGAGCGCTTTCAGAGTATTGCGCTTCGACAGTTGCTACGAACGCCATGGTATCTGTCACCCCGCAAGACAGCAGGGGTTGAGCGCCTTTCGACGCGTAGAGAGCAGAGAGCATTGCAATTTGTGTTTTCAGCCGTCAAAATTGGTCATCCGCAATATATTGCATACCTGTTTTGTAGGGCAACGGGCCGCTACAACATGCGCCAAGATTGTCGACTGATAATGCCTAAATGCCGCACCGACTTAATGCGGCGCTCATTTTCAGCCATAGGTACATTACTGTGGAACAAGCTTCCGAACTCCGCAAAGTCTGCGCAAAGTCTAGACGAATTCAAGCGTATACTTCATCATTATTGACACCAAAATCTTACTGCACTCAACTTTGCTATAGCTTTTGTTATCGTTAAATTTTAGTCGTGTTTGTGCAAATGAGTTTTTCCTCCTACAAGTTACGACTCTAAATAAATAACTTATTATTATTATTCATATTTCTTTTATTTTTCGAATAAATTTCTGCTTTATTTCTGTATATTTTCGGCAGTTTTTAAAAAAATTTCGCATATTGGTAAACCAACATTTATGGTAAAACTTCACATCAAGTGCTTATGTCAGCATTAGAGATTTTTGAAATAAAACCCGCACAATTTGACCGTATACAAAACTATTGCTGGCTTAAAAATAATAATTATACTGAGCAGTACGCACTAAACAAAATTTTGAATACTAAATATTTTTGGCGCCTGAATCGATTTTCCGAAGAAGCGGCATCAACATTTATCATTGTGGGGGGTTTGGCTTTGGCTGGCTTAACGGGTAGCCGATTATATTATTCTTTTCCGTTTTGTACATACCTTTTCCATGGCTCCGAGAGGCCGCCCAGCCAAAAAAATCGATTACTGCCCATGCTTCTACCGATTACTGCCCATGCTCTGTATGTCAAGAAAATGTGGGCAATAGTCACCACGCTCTCCAATGCAAACTTTGTTCAGCCTGGGCCCTGTTGCTCAACATTACAAGTCCTACAATTGTAACAATTGTGAAATTTCACAAGCTTCACAATTGTTACAATTGTAAGATTTCACAAGCGTTAAAATTGTTACAATTGCAACAATTGTAAAATTGGCCTATAAAATGTGCATATACAAATATACATGTGTATAAATCCAATTGTAAAATAATTTGGGATTACAATTGTTACAATTGTAACAATTGTGAAATTTCACAATTGTGAACAGCTTGGCATATGAAATATGCATGAAACTTATTACAATTGTTACAATTGTAAGTCTTTGCGCAACCGAATACCACATACAATACAATACAATATACATGTGTATAAATCCAATTGTAAAATAATTTGGGATTACAATTGTTACAATTGTAACAATTGTAAGTGAAAAGTCTCAAATTGAATTCAATTTATGCTTACAATTGTTACACTTGTAACAATTGTGAAATTTCACAATTGTGAACAGCTTGGCATATGTAATATGCATGAAACTTATTACAATTGTTACAATTGTAAGTCTTTGCGCAACCGAATACCACATACAATACAATACAATATACATGTGTATAAATCCAATTGTAAAATAATTTGGGATTACAATTGTTACAATTGTAACAATTGTAAGAGAAAAGTCTCAAATTAAATTCAATTTATGCTTACAATTGTTACACTTGTAACAATTGTGAAATTTCACAATTGTGAACAGCTTGGCATATGAAATATGCATGAAACTTATTACAATTGTTACAATTGTAAGTCTTTGCGCAACCGAATACCACATACAATACAATACAATACAATATACATGTGTATAAATCCAATTGTAAAATAATTTGGGATTACAATTGTTACAATTGTAACAATTGTAAGTGAAAAGTCTCAAATTGAATTCAATTTATGCTTACAATTGTTACACTTGTAACAATTGTGAAATTTCACAATTGTGAACAGCTTGGCATATGTAATATGCATGAAACTTATTACAATTGTTACAATTGTAAGTCTTTGCGCAACCGAATACCACATACAATTGTTACAATTGTAATAATTGTAGATTTGTGCAATCGGGCCCTGGGTGCACAAAATTTGCCCGACGGGCTCGTTACGAAACTTTTCGGATCTATCGTATAAGTTTGTCACCAACGATGAAAAAACTGCAGATAGTCTTAGCAGGTTTTGCCAAATTGTCGACCAGCTAAAGCAAATTATATTTCGGCAATGAAGGATTTCACGGCTTTCAAACAATCAGTTGGCGTCCAAACAAACCGTTGTAGGCGCAAATAATCGACCTCAAAAATTTTGCGTCTGATTTGGGTCCCAAAATTACAAAAAACTTGCAATAAGAAATTCAAGAAGCACTAGAACAGGAAAATAAAAAACTGAACGTCGTGATTGTAGGCTTACCGGAATCAAATACGTCAACTATCCGCTGCGATGAGGATGAAACTATCATCCGAAACATTTGCGATAATGTTGATGTTGACAATACCGATATATCGGATATTTTTCGTGACGGCAAGTTCTAGGACGATGTGCAAGATAATTCGGTGATCGCAAGGCTTACGCTGTTGTTAAAGTTAAGTTGAAGACTCTACAAATGAAGCAAAAGTTTTTTACGGAAATTTCGCCATGGGAAGCCTGCCTATGAACTGTTTGAGGGTGTGTATGCACGCCACAATCTAACCTTTCGTCAACGCCAAGATGATCGGAAATTACGCAGTGATCTGTATGAACGCCGGAACACGGAGCCTGATCCGGTCATTCGAAATTTCCAAATTGTAAAAAAACACGAAAAAATTTGCTGCCTAGAATACTAGCTCGCCAACGGCAAGACTTATAAAGCAGTAATGTTCCACGTTTTTTGTGTTATTATACGAATGCACGCAGTATTGTAAACAAAGTTCATGAGTTTTCGTTATTGGCCAATAGTTTAAATCCAAATTTGATTTTATTAACAGAAACGGTTACATGAAAATATTCTTGATAATATTTTATCTACCTAACTATCAAATTTTTAGAAAAAATAAAAAAAGAAGAGCAGGTGGCGTAGCTATTTTTGTTGATAGTTCAATATCTGCTATTCAAATTGAAATACCAAATGCTTATATAGATCTGGAAAAAATTGTATTGATATAATTTTGAGCTCAAGGAATTTGAGAATCTGCTGTGTTTATTGCCCACCTGATTCTTCTGTTGATTACTCTTTGCCTGTTATTAACTGTTTGTCATATTCAGGCCAGAAATGCAAAAACTTTATTTCAATTACGGGTGTATAAAATGGGCTCCAACATAGAAAGTTGTGTTAAAAACATATGCTGAACCATCTGCAAACTAATAGCTTATTATGTAAAGCTCAATATGGTTTCGTTCCCCAACGTTCAATGTCTCAACTTGTCACCAAATGCAATAATTGGTTGATTGCATTAGACAAACATAAAGCTGTTGATATAGTATTTTTTAATCTCAGGAAGGCGTTCGATTCTTACAATAAATGGGGCCGGCTCGAGCTGCAATAATGTTAAAAGCGGAGTTCCGCAGCGGTCCGTTTTAGGTCGTCTACTTATTTTAATATATATAAATGATGTTAACGACATAATTGCCGATAACTCCATTAACATTAAACTCTTTGCTAATGACACAAAAATGTTTAGCATATATGATCGTGATTTTAAAAATTCGGTTATGCTCCAGAGGAGTAGTGATAATTTTGGCGACTGGTTAAATGTATGGCAGGTTAAATGGCATGCTGAAAAATGCTCTGCGCTGCGTATAAATCCCCCAAAAAATGAAAATGACGTACCATATTCATTAAATGGTGTCAACATACCATTTGAAACAAATGTCAAAGATTCAGGAGTTCTTATGACGCCCAACATGACTTTTTCGCTTCATCGTTTGAAAATAGTTAGTAAAGCCTCACAAACTTCTGGGCTGATCACGCGAGCTTTTGCTTCAAAAAATATTGAATTTTTTTTTAAAATTTATAAAACTATAGTTATACGTTTTTTAGAGTATAATTGTGAAGTATGGAGCCCTATGTATTTAAAGGGTATTGATATGATCGAATCTGTTCAACGTCATTATACTCGTCGTACAATAAATCTGGCAGAAAAAAGCTACTCTGAGCGCTTAGAAATTTGTAAACTAGAATCTTTAAACTTCGAAGAATAAAAAGGGACATGTATTTAGTATATAAAATAAGACACAAGCTGCTCAACATAGAATTTAACGATTTTTTCGTTTTTGCCCCAATTGCCAGCACTCGAGGTCACACTGAAAAACTACTGCTAAACATGCAAACACAAATTGGGGAAAGTACTGTTTTAGTCATCGTGTCGTGCCTGTCTGGAAGAGTTTACGTGATTATGTGGTTTCGGCTAAAAGTCTGACTATACTCAAAAAAACGACTTGAAGCAGTAACTTCCATTTTGTTCATGTTTCTTCGTAGGCGGGCTATCAGGAACTAACCGTTCAACCTGCCTAAAGTCTTGAAAGTCAGTTTCTATTTATACTGTTTTCATTTCTGTTTGTATTATGCAACATTTTATTTGCCAAATATAATGTGCACCTAGTCTATTATGCTTTTTCTATACTAACTTTAATGCGTATCCGTATATATTCATTATTTCTTTTGTGCGAACATATATGTAACTATGTTTGTTTGAAATTGTTTGTATCGTTACATTTTTTATTCAATAAACCTTCATTTTTTATTCAATAAACCTTTGTTCTTTATTCTTAATCAATTGTGCGCAGTTTGAGGTTGTTTATTTTTGAAATTAGACGCTAAGCCCAGTGCTTTAACCGTCACGTGATGTGAATTGCGGTAACGAATGCTTGTTTTCACCCATATTAACTTTTCTATTAATATGCAATTGAAACTGGTACATTCAAAAGCACTAGCAAGTCTTTTTAGAGTACCTTCTGATTTCGAAATCTATTCTGCCAACCGGTACAATTGAAACTTTCTTAGTAGAAAGAGTAGCATGAATAGGAATATTTTTAAGAGAAAAAAATTACACTGATTCAAAAAAAACAGAAAATTTCAGCAAAAATAGTCAGAAAGTATGCAGAAATTGATTCGAAAGTTGAAAGAAATATGACCGAAATATGTCAAAAATTAAGCAGAAATTGAATCAAAAAGTGAAGGAAATATGACAGGTGAAATAATTGTAGAAAAATGGCCGAAAGTTGGACTAACTGGAGGAACTGTTTCAGAAATGTGACAGAAAAGTTGCATAAATGTGACAGAAAAGTTGCAAACATGTTGCAGAAATGTGACCAAAATATTGGAGAAAGTGAGAATTGAAAGGAAATAAAAAGGAAATGAAGAGGAAATAAAGAAGAAACAAGAAAGAAATGTTTTTTTGAAATAACTTTTTAGTTTCTTAAAATTTAAAAAATTTAAAATCTATTGAATTTTAAAAATTACAAAATTTTGTTTTTCAATAGAATTTTATCAATGTATGTACACACAACGTGAGAGCAATGCCAGTTTTTCTATTTTATTTATACTCTTGTTTGAATCTTGTAATTTTAATATTTTTCACACACTTTCAACCACACTGACTGAACAGAACGCATTCTCCACCAGAGTTGACAAAGTAGCCGCGTTCCCGCGAACAGGTGCATCTCAGTTTCAGTCCATGACCATGGTCACATTTTTTGTCCTTGCGGCAGTCGGGTTTGGGGTCCAAAAAGGCTTGCCAGTCTTCCACCGCTTCCTTGCAGGTGGCTGGCGGACACCCTTTGACACACCGAGCGTAAGTGGGAATCCACCCCAACTGACATCGGTTAGCTCCGTACTGTGTGTGAACGAGTCCGTCTTTGGGGTCTGGCTCCTTGGCGACCTTCTTGATTGGTTCCAAACACTGCTCAAAATCCACACATTCGTCGTTTAGTTCACATTCTACTTGTTTTCATCTGGCCGACACTGACAATTAGGTAAAGGCGGTTCGAATACGCTTCAGTTTATTTTTTGCCTTTAGCCTTCTTGTCTTCACACTTTCTGATCCTCTTCTGCTTGGAATAGACAGACGCGTAGCGAGACTGCCGTCTGACACTTCAGTAGTGAATTGTGGAATACACGGGTCGCTTGCACACATCACACCATTTCGGTCACTTCCGTCCCCTTGCGTCACAGTTCCCTCTAGTGTTTGAGTAGTCACGGATTTTGTTCCAGATTTATGTGGTGTCGTGGTCCTGCG
>JASANF010001777.1:0-14650 GCA_030248245.1 Trissonchulus sp. WLG1_4 | reverse complement strand
TTTTGGTCAGGTTTATGTGGTGGGTCGTGGAATGTGTAGTTGGTGTCTGTTTAATTTCTGCAAATATTATGGTACAATTAAATCTGATATAATGTGGTGTATAATGTGCAAATACGTTCATTGGCCGGTTATTGTTGCCATCGTGTGTGTCTTCTGTTATTGATAAAATAATGGAAAAGTATGAATCGGCCCTTAGGATGAGAATTATGTAGTACTCATGAGCTATGCAATCGTGGGGAGGGGAAGAATGGTCATCAACTTGCACGAATGTATGTATTTGTTTTTTGCACCTAATAGAAGTTTATAGGCTTTGAATCATATATGTAACCGGGTCAAATTTTGAAGGGACCTCTCTGGTCAAATTTGGTGACCCTCTCCTCCATACATGTAACGGGGTCAAAATTTTGGGGGGGGCCTCTCCGGCCAAATTTTGGGTACACTCCCCCCCAGATTGACCAAAAATACCCTAAATTTTGCCAAATTTTCTAAAACTTTCGCCAAAAAGTGTAATTTTTTTAAATTTCGCCAAACTTCGGGGACCCTCCCCCCCCCCCGGTCCTCGATTTTTGGGGGGGTCCCCCTCATCCCTCCCTCCCCTCATACATGTATGCATCTACAAAAAACACCGTACATTTTTTAAATTTTTGAAGAAGGTGCTATTTTTATCCAATTTACTCATATTTTCAGGACCTTTCCCAGTATTCTCAATTTCGGAGTGTCTCTGACCCCTTCAAATATTCAACTTTTAAATATCATAATGTTAGACTCTATGTCATAAGATAGGTGCATATTTTGTGTTCAGCAATATGCTTGTACTGTTTATATTTTGTAAATTTTTTCGGAATTGGGACTGAACTGAGTTCAGTGCAGTGAACTCTCGCTTTTTGGCTTTTCGCTTCTGCTGGTTTTTTTTTTCTATGAAGGTGACTGGGATTTTCTATTTTTTGTCAAATGTTTGGTAGTGTTTCAAATGCAGTTTTATTTTATGCATTTTGTCCACAATGTTTCAAAACGGAATGTTTATTATCATTTTTTAAAAATATGGTTTTCTCCATTCAAACCAGATATATTATGTTCGCTGGTGTTTTATGTCTGTATGGGCAAGATATTTTATCCAGACAACGTGCAGTATGTCAGTTTGACGTAATCAAACTTATTAAAATTGTAAATCATTTGACAGTTTATTATTGATAATCCCACGTAATAAGAGCACAACTCGTTTTGATGAATATATACTGGGAGCTTTATGTATAGATCGTGGGAAGGTAGTGTCGAAAACGTTCGGAAAAGTTTCACATGTTTGCGGGGGGGCAGGGGTGACAACCATCCCCCCCCAATTTTGAGACTTCGAGTAAAGCCCTCTCACCACTTGGAATCAAGTAACTTTAGCTATTATCCTAAACCGATTAATGGCATTTTTTTGATATGACCAACGTATTCGTTCTGAATGGCTAAAGGGATCAAACGGTTTTAACTATAGTAGGTATATTTCATCCAAAGCAGACTCAAAATGAATCCTCAATCTTGATCCGTTTAATCCCCTTAACCCGTGTAATCCGTGATTGTAGCACTTGTTGACAGTGGCATTCTTCTTGTGCTCAATTGGATGCTGTGATCTTTCGTCATTTCCTTGTCGATAATGTCGTTGCAATGTAATGCTATTTTTGTTGCTGCTTTGAGGAATTATTAGACTGAATAAATTGTTTTGGCTGGGAGTAACAGTGATTTCGTTCGGTCTCTAGGCAGGATATTATTGTGTATTCTAGAATTAAGGTAGTGTCTATTCAATCTTATTTGGTAGTTTAGGACCAATATTCAATCTTATTTGGTAGTTTTAAGGATCGGGTTTGGTCTGAGTTCAATTGGGTAGGCTGTGTATTCTAGGGGTGGGCGCGGTACTGCGGTTACCGCGGTTACCGCTGCGGTAACCGCAATTTTGCGGTATGCGGTAATGGGTCTGTTACCGCACAAATTTGAAGCAATAATAGGGGACCTAAGTGTGATTTTTAGTTAAAAACACCGTTAGTGATTAATCACCGTTTTAACTAACAAAAGACTACCATTTTAAATATTTATGTTTGTTTCTTTTTTTAAAACAGAGCCGTGCGACTGTTTTATAGCTGTGTTTAAATATTGTTGAAATTGCCAAGATTTTGTCTTTAAAGTTAGTTGAAATTTAATTTTTTCACCAAACTGAAAGGGCAATAGAATAACTGGGTTATTTGGATGTACCTATGTTGTTTATTTTTTGTACAAAGGTGATAAAAAGCGCATACATGCTAAAATTGCACAATCAACACACACCAAAATCAATCATCACCAGAACCAACCCCACCATAAGCGGTGGTCTGCTGGCCATTCTGGCCACTGGGGTACGATCTATTACTTTTCAGAGTAACATTGGCTTGTTGCTTTCCCATAGACCCGGGACTTTTTTACATGCTCTTTGATTAAAAACCCGCTAGGTTATTTTGCTGTTGTTTATGTCTGATAAGGATACGACTCTGTTTCTTCACGTTCACACTCACAACAAATTGTAGAAAGTTAAAGACTCGTCCTTTCTGTTCAAAGAAGTGACCTATGAGGCCACAGTTAGCCGCATAATTAAGTATAAGCCTAGTTAGCACAGTTAGCCTTTAGAGGCCCAAAACGTTAAATTTGAAACAAAATTGAGTTAACGATTATATAAAACTTCGTTACGGTAACAGTAAACGTTGTTTTACCGCGGTTACCGCAATTTGCGGTACTACCGCGGTAACGGCTTCACCTAAATAATTAAGGGTAGTTTTTGTCCATTATGACGACTGACTAGGTGACAACTTTATAGGCACACATATAGCCTAGAGACCCAAAAAGTTCCATTTGAGACCAAAATTTGCAGTTAACGAATACATTAAATTTTGGTTGCGGTAACCGCAGACGTTTTGTTACCGCGGTTACCGCAAAATTTTGCGGTAATTACCCCAAAAACCGCGGTAATCTTTGCGGTTTGCGGTAATGAAAAATGGTTACCTTGCCCACCCCTTAGTGTATTCTGAGTTCTGACACCCCGGGCTGAGATAAGTCTAGGGTAGGGGCCTGCATCACGGCCCGCGGGCCAGGCCGGGCTTGGCTCAATAGCCACAGAGCCGGGCCGCGGTCCGAAAGCTGACGGGCCGGGCCGGGCACCCCTGCAACTGGGTTAATATTCCTTATTATTTTTCAGCAAAGCTAATTGCATGTCTAAAATGCTGCATCTACTGGCGTGACAAAAATCAATATCAGTCAGCCCGGCTCGCTGGAAATTACAGGACCGCAATTTCGCGGGCCAGGCCATGTCATAGGCCATAGCAAATGGGGGTCGAGCGCGGGCCGGGCCAGCCGGCGAAGAACTCTAGTGTGACGTTCCCACCTTTTGTTTTAATTTTTTTGTTAGAAAACATTTCAGATATATACGTCTCCAGTGTTGATCAAATTCGGTCTAAAAATTGAAAAAATCTCCAATTTTTTCTCTATGGGCTGTCGCCCCCAGACCCCTGCGGCCTGAAGTTTGGTGGCTTTAGTGGTTTTGTGTTTGTAATCCTTTGTGTTAAAATTGCTAAAAAGTGCATCTTAAACCATTACAAAGAAATGGTAACTGGTCTTTGCATTTTTTGCAGTCTACAGCAAAAATAACTTCTGATTTGAATTTTTCCATTTATTTTACACCTAGGACAATCTTTTCATCATCCAAACTTGGTTGGATAAATTTTTATAAATAATTACAAAAGTTAACTCAGACATCGATTTTTCACTCGAAATGTCAATTTTTGAAAGGTTTGCCACCAGAATCAATTTCGGGAGCTAAAACTTTGCATAGCTTAATAAATTATGTGATACAACGTTTGGACAAAATTTCAGCCCGATCGGAGAAAGTCGATTTTTTCGACTGTGACTCGAAAAAGCTCGATTCTGAGCGAGAACGTGTCTTAATATTATGGCTCAAATTCTGCCCAGATCAGCACTAAGCAGAAGTAAACTTGGTTGAAATCAACAGTTTTACTGCAAAAACATTGATACAAAAATATAAAGCAATAAAACGTAAAGATTCAAAAACAGAAAAGCAAAAACATGATATCTGCAAACCACTGATCTTTTTCTTTCCTGAAAACAGACTAGCGGGTGTAATTTACATAGCTAGAATCCAATATTGGCAAAGTGGTCAAACATTTTTAACAAACATGCTTCACCAGATAAAATACATAATAATAATAATTTTCATACTATCGATCTAGCTTAGAAGTTGTGTCATCTAACTTATTTCGATGATTTTAGGTAACTCTTTGAAACTATTACGCTACTTAACTGAACAATGTGAACATATTTTATACTTTGACGAAGGGCCAACCACAAATTTTGTCTGTCCCTCCGAACACTCAAAAGTGCTTATCAAAATCTCGAAAAAGTGCTTCCCAAAAAGTGCATTTTATAAAATCGCACCAAAAAAGCGCCCTATCATACATGTTAAACCGGGAGAACGAACCCAACGGTGGTTATACCGCAAAAAACACTGCAGCACTCGCTAAAAAAAGTTCCCCGTTTTTCGGCGCACGACAAGAAACCTTCGCAAAAAGTGACGAAGCAGTTTTTTACGAAAATTAGGGCCGCACAACTACAAGAAAATTATATTTTCGTCATTTTTGGCCAGGTCCGGCCGTTTTTACTAAGGATACAGCGCGTTGTTCGCCGATAGGAACTACTTTTTCCACAAAACAGTACTTCTAACTACAAGAAACAAAAAACAGGTTAATTCTGTGCATAAAAAATATGATATACAATTATAGTGGAACAGCTACACCAAACTGCACATGTATATACACACCTAATTACATATCTGCAGCAAGTCAAACAAAAATACAAAAAAGTGCCAAAAATGAATTCAAAAACATTGCAGATGCAATAACAGTGCAAAAAAGTTTACCGGCATTACGGCGCAATATACACATAATAGTGGAATGCATAGAACCAGTCTAAGGGTGATTCATACTTACAGACTATATCCGTTAAACCAGCAAAAATACGAAATACGCCGCTTATAATAATATTCATAATCAGCTTGTAGCGAGATTATTTCAGACAATATACGGCTGAAAGTATGAATCAACTCTGAGGCAAGTTTTTCAAAAAAATCCTTGTTCATTCTGAAATCAGAGCAAATTCGGCACATTAGAGCGGAAAAAACCCAAAGGCGTATAATGTTCCCGAAAAACCACAATCTCATTGCCAGCTTTTACGTCCGTAACCACCACATTTTCGGCAACTTCCGTCGATTTTGTAGCAGCGGTTTCTTCCGAAAAATCGTTACTCGAAATTTGTCGCTCACGAATCATCTGCATTTCTGATTCCGAGACCATTGGCAAAAGTTTCGGCGGGTCCGGCGATAAAGGTCGATCAAAATCAGCTTCGTCATTCTCAGGGATTTCAATTTTGATTTGTTTATTAAATGACGCACTCTGATTGGACGTTTCGCTGTCACGGCGTGCTCGTTTAGCCAATGAGCGCTCCTGTTGGCTTGTGGAGTCAAAAGGGGAATTATTGAGATCTGCAATTTCTGGCTTTTTCTCGTCAATGAATGATGTGGGATTTCGGCTGCTTTTGCGACTTTTGCTTCTAGTACGAATTTCCGGTTCGTTGCTAAAAAATAATACATATATTTGCTAAAAAACAAATAATCTGCTACATAAAACCCAGAAAGTTTTATACACATGCGGAGAATTAGTGTCTTGCGTTTTTACTAAACTCAAAAGCGAGACTATATATACTTGAAAGCTATAAAATGATTTGGATTATAATTTACAGTATATATATAATATATTTGCTTACGAACTTATCTCAAATTGACGTAGATTTATATATACATTAATCTCGAGCTTACGGACTGAGATTACTAGAAATTGGCAAAATTTGTATATAGACTTCTCGACGATCTACATCTATATTGTAGATTTTATTTCGATGAGCGCTTCATTCGTGTCTTCAATTTCTGACAGTTGTGTAATTGTGTTTTTTGAAAAAACTGATCCACCTAACGAGACTAAGATTGTACTCCTGGATTAGCAGCGGATCCAAAATATGATCGCACGGTTCCCAGCTGTCATCCCTGTAAGAAAAAATATCTTGATCAATAGTCTGATTGTCACTAAAAAACTGAACTAAAAAAACTAGTAGAAATAAGGTCTTATTTGAAAAACATAGTATTTAAAATAAATAACTAAACTCCAAAAAATGAGACAGTAGAAAGTGCATATATATGCATTTCTTACTGACTGATTAGAAAAGTTGAGCTATATAATTCCTATTTCGACCCTTCAGTGCTTTTTTCTAGTAAATTTCGTTGAAGCAGTATCTGTTAACCCTCTCCTTCCCCTATGGTTACCCAGGCACCCTTAAGCCTGGTTCATATTTGTCCCTAAGCAAATCCAAAGGAAACTACCTGGGCTCGATTTATGGAAAAAAAAGTTCGTCGTTTAAATTGCTCGTCGTTGAAAATTTTGGATTGATCGAAACACTTTCAACGACGAACATAACAATACTAAATTATAGGATGAGTGTTCGTCGTTGAAAAGCAAATGTTCGTCGTTAAAATAATTTCCAACGACGAAAATTTGAACATACGTTGAAATGTTCGCCGTTGAAAATTTTTTCAACGACGAGCTTTGGTCGTTTAGATTTTAGAACATGAAAACGTTCTAAAAGACCAAAGGTCATCGTTGAAAAATTAACGACGAACATTTGACCAATAATTTAGTGTTACGTTCGTCGTTTAAAATGTTTCAATCAATCTAAAAAAACGACCAACATTTTCAACGACGAACATTTTGTTTCGATAAATCGGGCTCTGGTCAAATAAGCCGATTTTTCACATGAAGATAATTGAGGTCACTTAGAGACCGTATACACAAAACTATCCGAAACGCATCTGTTAATTTTTCACAGCAGCTGACTGAAATTTGTCCTTGACCCTCTTTTCTTGAGGACAAGTATGAACCGGGCTTTAGGTGAAATAGCATCCTACCAAACTCACTTTTCGCTGTATCCTTTCCATCGCACTAGATATTCTAAATTACCCTGAAAACACAAAAATATTACCAACGCATAAGAAACATATAACAACATAGCGAAAAAATAAAGATACTAATCATCTGTTCTAAACTGGACATAGTGGGATACATTTTACTTTTTTTGACAAAAAACACAGCAAATTATCGAAGTGAAAATTCGTAGTTTGGCTTGTCAGTCGTCAACTTAAAAATTATAGTCTTGCCGTCTATCAAGCTTCTTTCGAATACGCCCCTCCCAGATCGAGGTCTATAAACACAAATACTTATAAACAGCCAAAAAATCTAGCGGGGGAACAGCGAAGAAATCTGTCAGTCAGAAAACATCCACCATTCAAGTGTTAATGTCAAACTTGTGGTGATAGGATGCCTCCCCCCCCCAGACGGGAGCCTCGCCGCCCCCCGGCATTTTTCGAACGTAGCTCGCAACGGCAAAATCGGTGGCTCACGAAGCAAAAATGATGCGCGGAAAAGTTGCAAAGTTGCTCCGCACCCCGTTTTTTTTTTTTTTTTTTTTTTTCCCCCCCCGTCTCGGCTCGGCCGGTCTCGGTTGGGGGGGGGTAAAAGATTAAGCTTATATTTGATAATGTTGAGTCGCATTCGCAGTCATCCTTTGGATTTATATTTAATTTATAGAAAGTATCTTTAAAATTAAAAAAATAAAAATCCCGGTCTCCTCTCGTTGGGGTCTCCTGGTGGTCGCTCTCGTCTCGTCTCGTACCCTCACCCCCCCCCCCCAGACTTCACTATCTGCCCAGTGCCCACGTATGGTGGTGATTGCTATGTCGCATACCTTTCTGACCCTTTGATCAATGATCCTTTGGACCTGGTAGATCTTCGGGGCAGCCCGACGCCTACCGCTCATCGAGAACCACTCGATCAGTATAAAGCACAAATCTAAAACGAAAAAGCGTGAGGTTTCTTGCGCTTTAGACCACAAATGTACATGAGCGGGGTCTGGGGGCGGGGGTGAGCCCCCTAGATTCGAGATTTCGGGACAAGTCCCCCCCTCAGATTTTATCCATCGGGACAAGTCCCCCCCTCAGATTTTATCCATCGGCACAATCCCCCCTTGAAAAAGGTGCCCGAAAACTGAAGAATTGGCCCAGATCGCTGTAAAATGCTTCAAGAAATGTCCAAAAAGCTAAAAAGTCGCTAAAAACCAAAATTTGCAAAAAATTCAGATTTTTTAAGCCAAAATCGGAAATTTTTGCGATTATTTTAGTTCGAGGTCGAGCCCCCGAAAGTCGGGACAAGCCCCCCTGAAATTTCAAAAAAATCCTGGACAAGCACCCCCAGACCGAGACCCGTGTACATTATGCTTTAGACTATAATTGTAAGACTGGGGGATGTTCCCCCACCCCTTGAGAAATCGGGGGCCCAGCAGGGACGGTCTCGAAAACCTGGGCAAGGGGTTGCGAGATATACAAAAGCCGACAGGAAAAATTTTCACTGCGGGTCCTACCATACAGTCCAGAAATTTTTACTGCGTTTGTAATGCACATTTAAATTGCTGAAAAGTGCATTTCAACTCATTGTAACTAGTAAAGAAAAATGCCCTTGTCGGGCGCTCCTTGGGTAGAATAGGTTACTGTCTGTCTAAAGCGGAAAAATACTTAGGCTGAGCTTGTAAAAGCATTGGTACAAGACTTTATTAACGAGAATATGCAATTCGTGTGAGCTCGTCAAAGTAGGTGGACTAGGTATACCTGTTGAGAATAGGAATATGATCTTCGTAGGGCAGACACTGTTTTCCGCACCCTATTCGCGCGACCTTCAGCTAAATTATATCATGTGCTCATGTAACATAGAGGCGTTTTTTACACTAACTCAACATTGGCAAATGGCAAAAACGTTACAACGGGCACTCATAATCATTTTAGCTGAAATGTCGACAATTGGCTGAACGGCTGAAATCGGCGAAAATCGGGGGTGTGCAAACAATCGGTCAGGGATTGCTAAGGTTTTCGGCTGACAATGACGCTGAAAACCCTACCTCAACCTCGCACCAATGTATTTTGCACGCCATAAATGGGTCAATTTAGGTCGCAGTTTCTTGTAAGCTCGTGTTTTTCGATTATGGACTCTCAGATTATGGATTTGTTCCTACTGTAGCTTACACACATCTAACACAATATGCATAATTTAAATATGATCGAATGAAGTAAGTCGAATGAAGTAAGATGCTTACTACGTACAAATATATTTCGATCAAACGATCAGTTAAGGATCTGGATAAGGTCTGCAGTTATATCTCACAGAACCTTTTTATCAAGCATATATACTTTACAACAATAATAATAATAATATGAAAATACAATTGAAACAAACCCAGAACGGGCTGTAAGTTCGCGCGAATAGGGTGCGGAAAACAGTGTCTGCCCTACGAAGATCATATTCCTATTCTCAACAGGTATATATACCTAGTCCACCTACTTTGACGAGCTCACACGAATTGCATATTCTCGTTAATAAAGTCTTGTACCAATGCTTTTACAAGCTCAGCCTAAGTATTTTTCCGCTTTAGACAGACAGTAACCTATTCTACCCAAGGAGCGCCCGACAAGGGCATTTTTCTTTACTAGTCCACTCTCTTTTTCCGCTGTAGTGGAAACGAAGCACAGAACATATCACTACATATTACAGCTATGACGGCTTCACTGCCTGAAGCGGACCAATGTAGTATATATGTACGTAAGTGTACATGTGTAGTGTGTACATGTATATACAATACCTATGTAAAATTTGACCCCTTCGATTTCCGTTCGGGGGGTGTTGGAATCCAGGTAGGTTCTAGACAAAAACAAACCACGGATTCGTAATCAGGGACATCAAAATTCAAGTTTTGAAAGTTTACCCCTTGGACACGTGTCGGGGAGGGGGTACCCTGAGGGAGGTGGTGGGGTCGCAGGGAAGTCAACGAGCGTCATAGACAAAAATAGACCTCAGAGTCGTGTTCAGGGAGTCAAATTACGCCTATGAACATCAAAATCCGAATTTTCAAAACTTGACCCCTTGGATCCGTTAAGGGGGTACCCTAGTGTAACGGGGGCGTTCGATTTCTCCCCTTTTTCGTTTATTTAACTTTTTGTTAGTCATTAAAATTAATAGGCTTTTCGTTCAAAGGCATGTGTTTCAAAAGTCATAAAAATTGGCATTAGCTTCATTGTCATTAATCAAAACTTTTATGGCCACATGCCCCCAATAAAACCCTAAACTTTAAGCCATAAATTCGAAACTTTAAAGACACCCGTTTTCCTGTTAGTCAGCTACCGTATGCCTAGGTATAAAACAGATGCCCCTAAGTGCAAGTCGATTAGTTGATAGCGGAACGCGACGTGGTGCGGTTGGATTGTGAGATAGACTTGAGTGTGAGTGGTAGAGAGAGAGTTGTGAGTGTGAAAGATTGAGAAGGGAAGAGTAGTGAAACTTATCGACTTGTCCTTGTGTTATCATTAATTGAAATTGTGTATATATATAATTGCATTGCCCATTGTCAGTAATAAGACTCAACTGTTAACGGCCATATATTGCACAAGGTCTATTTTGTATTAAATGGCTCTTTCAGTCTTTGGTTGTTGCTGTGCTTAGTTAGGGAATTGACCCCTGCTGTATCTTAGAATACAGCGTAACTTAGATTGAGGGACTACCGCGACCTTTAACTAATTGCCCTACCTTATTACGGCAGCTCAAGACTAGCCACCCCCGTAGACTTACCCAACATCCCCATCTAAGTTACACTAGGAGGGGGTCGTAGGAGAGTTCACGAGAGTCACAGACAAAAATTAACCTCGGATTCGTGTTCAGGGGGTCAAATTACCCCAATGGACATCAAAATTTCAAATTCGAACAAATTGACCCATTTTGACCCCCTAGGTGGCACCCTGGGGCCATGGGTGTCCAGAGTGGGTATAGGCAAAAATAAATCCCAGATTCGAGTTCAGGACACCAAACTCCTACCCCTACAGACAAATTTTTGAGAATAAACTCGAAAAAAAAATTTTGACCCCCAAAATGCAAAAGGGTCCCGAGTCCCCTTTGGGAACACCCTGGGGGGCAATCTGTGGGGCAATGGGTATTAATTTAATATGTTCGCAAGTTCACAATCCATATTACACGAAAAAACTTGAACTATCATTAAAAACAAACAGCAAACCTAATTATTCTACTGTGAAGATACGTACGCGCATACATGACATACAGCCAACAGGGGGGTATATACCGTCTAGGGGACTATTCAACATCTGAGCAAGAAAGTGATAATACCAGTGAATGCACAGCATATGGGTTTATATTCGTATACAAAACGACAGACCTCCAGCTATAACCATGATAGCTCCACTGCCCGTAGCGAACCTACCCCCGTAATACACGTGGCGGGGGGTATGGGCATGCCCTGGGGCTTATAGGCCGAAATTCAAAAAAAGCCCATGTTGGTTTCTATTCCACTACTGTACCACCTCACATGCAAAAGATCATGACTGGCCGTTTTGCGCAACTTCTTAAAAAGTGTGCTAAACTTTTTCGTACTTAAGTCATTTTTTGGACCCCAAAAAAGGGGGTTCCCCCCCTCCCAGCACAGCCTCTCACGGAAACACCCGAGCAAAATCATTTTTTCCGTGTCTATTGCAGGCTATACGAAATGTGAAAAACCAAAAAAGGTGTCGCTCGGATGAACTACCGGCGAGAAAAGTTCTGGGAAAAAAAAAGAGCGAAAGTCCGTGAATTTTGGGGGGTCCCCGGGGGTATCTCAGAAAATACTTGACCGATCCGGCTGAAATTTTGCCAGCACTTAGGTATTGCCAAGGGGTGCACACACACAAAACTTCGTGTAAAAAGCTCTTCTATATTTTGAGCTACAAAAAGTTCAAATTCTCAAAATCCGCAATAGTGCTAAATTTCTAGGGTTGGGCGCTATCGCGCCAACCCTGAAAAATCAAAAAAACCTTGTAATCTGAAACAAAAACTTGTTCGTAAGACTCCCTGGAACTCATACAGTGAAAAAAACGTAATTATTTCCCTACAAAAGTATTTTTCGATAAAATGAAAATTTTTTATTCGGATTTTGTCATTTCTGGAATTTATATATGAACAGAGATGCACGGGGTGAATCGGCGAGGGGGGGGGGTGCCCGACCTCTGGCGGAAGGGGGGCTGGTCCGTAGTTCTGGCCATTTTTCAGAATTTTTCGATTTTCAACTCATTTCTGGGGTACTTTTTTCGCCGCAGGCGAAATTTTTTTGCAATTTTTCAATTTTTTACGCATTTTTGGGGCACTTTCTTGGCTATCAGAGGGGGGGTGCCGGATGTCTGAGGGGGGGGGGTGGATACCCCCCCCCTATGTGCATCTTATGTATATGAAGTCTTCTGGAAAACTTTTGAAAAAGTTTATAATTTTTCAATGTTCAAGTCCGATAGAAAAAAGGAAGGCGTCCACTGGTACCAAATTATGCAAATCTGTTCAGTAAATTATCTTTCCAAACTGGGAGGGGGGAATAACAGAATACTCCACAAGCAGTTAGATACCGTCAAACTGAACCAAGAAAGAATCCTTGATACTATGGCGACCTGCGCTGATCGTTTAGAAACCTTACGTTGATTGAGCGCTTAATTTTAAACTGCCGCTAGACAAGTATATACATCTTGCGAGTAGAGAATTTCTTACAGTTTGAGATTAGCCCTTAGTATGACGCTTTTTAGTTTGACAATATGCTGAAGAATATAAAACGCGGCACATTCGGACATTTTGAAAATGCAGCAATGGAAACAGGTGACGCTAACCAGGATAATTCAACATTGTTTCAGTGCTTAAAATTAGTATCTTTTTCCATTTCGTGCTTTGTGTTTCCTGTGTCACGGACTTTGGAGTCGCCACTGCCTTAATCCATATCGACAAAATCGAATTGATAATTCGAACTGACAAAAATTCGTCGTTAGCTGTCATCGCTGTGTAGTGGACCGACAAATCATGATAAAAACTAAACAGTACTGAGCTCTAGCCCATTTGTGTGACAAACTCATGACGTGCAATTATCTTGATTCGTAGTTTTATTTGACCATTTCTTGTTGCGCTTGCTCTGTGCCCGACAGTAGTTCATCCTATATATATATATATCAGGGATCGACCGGAACCCTAAAACTACCGGAACCGGAACCGGAACCGGAACCACCTAAAAATACCGGAACCGGAACCCCCTTCAAAAAGACCCTATATTTTGCAATATTTTCAAAAAAATTTTTGTTTACTTTTACTCACATTTTTTATATGCAACCCTTCTATACACATTTGACTTTCTATACACTTAAATACGCTTTTGACATTTATTTTAGTATTTACAGTAATTTAGCACTTTAATTCGCAGTGAAAACCCAAGATCAGTGAGCCACAGGTTGCAGGGGCCTGGGGGCGGCAGCCCCCAGAAAAAATGGAGATTTTTAACTGTTTACACACAATTTGGCCAACTAAAGACATCAGAATTTTTTCCGACGGTAAAATTAAAACTAAACATGGGAACGTCACATCAGACAGTGTATTATACAAGAAAATTCAGCATAATGTACTTTTGTGGACATGCATAGGCTTTGATTCGAGAAATATTCGAGAACTTTTGGATTTTTAGGCAAATTTTGGTCAATTGGAGACGTATCAAAAAAATTTTTCGGCGGGGCGATAAAACCAAAGGGGGAACCCTTGTTGACAATTTCTTAAAATTCAACCAAAGGGGGGCGGGGTCGCGACCCCCTCGACCCCCCTCCCTATCTACGCCTTTGGGTCGGACTTGGGTCAGGTTAATTTTTTGCTGGGTCCGGTTAAGAGAACTTGAGTCTGGACCCACTCATGGACCCTAAAAAAACGCTAACTTGGAGAAAATTGGTGGGCGGGGGGCGGCTGTACCGTCGCCCCGTCTCCTAGATGTTAGATAGCAAGGTTTACACAGATTACATAATTTTTCAGTGTAGCGTGAAAAACCGAGGACCTTCGACCTTCGGCTTTCATTGAGCTAGTTGCAGTAATACAATAAATTGGAACACAGCAACACAGCATAATTGATAAAGAATAAGCACTGCAACATAAGAAAGAATGCCCGAATAAAAAATCAGAAGCTATTTGTATGTAGTACTAGTAATATATTACAATATCCGTTAACAATAAAACGATAACAAGCACAAACGATAACAATGTATTAAGCTAGTATATATATAAATTTATATGTACATATACAAGTATGCAAGATGTATATATTCGCGTACAGTAATATACATATGTAATATGTTGAACTTATGAGCTTTGATGAAAGAGAATAAAAAAAGAAGTCAAGACTAATCTAGTTACAGAGTCGCAAGAGGTTCGCCGGAACAAAGTTTGAAGAATTTTTTGATTTTTAGGCCGATTATGGTCGATTGGAGGCATATCGGAAAATTTTCATGGACGAACAACACAAAATTAAAAGCAAAATCCTTTGTCAGAGAATTAGTGGTTTTCCGGTTCCGGTTCCGGTACTTTTAAAATACCGGAACCGGAACCGGAACGCAAAAAAGTACCGGAACCGGAACCGGAACTCCGGTTGATCCCTG
>JASANF010001774.1:0-24497 GCA_030248245.1 Trissonchulus sp. WLG1_4 | reverse complement strand
ATTAAATTAAATACCTGGTTTAGGTATTTTTATACAGCTACGCTTTAATTTCAGTTGAACTAAATTAAACAAAACAAATGAAAACGAAAACGAAAGCGAAAACGAAACAAAATGCACGAAATTCAAATAATTTCTATTGCGACCCAAAGTTGTAAGCCCACACACTTGGTTGGATTAGTTTTAATGAATGAAGCGCCTGTCTCTTTCTCTGCCCGTATGGTGCTTTCTGTTTCATGTTTGTCTCCTTCTTATTCAGCTGGTAGGTAAATTTACTAAACTTTTAAGAAGCATAACGCCATAAACTTGACAACTCAGACCGCTTCAGCTGCCAAATTGCACAACCAGCGGACCGAAACGAAGCAAAGAGCGAAAACGAAACGAAATTGAACGAAAGCAAAAACGAAAGCGAAAACGAAAACGAAATTTTTATCAACTGAAATTAAAGCGTAGCTGTATGTACTCAGTTAAAGAGTTAAAGGACAAGACAAGTATGAACCGGGCTTTAAACATGGGCTTTGTATAATTGTTAAGCATTAAACATAGTGAGCTTTTATGAAAACCCTGTATACTTGTGCGTAAGACTGGTTGTTTGTCCGTAAGCACAGTGCTCCTGCTTTTTTGGGAAAGTAGCATAGCGTGGTTTTTACATTTGGCAAATTGACCAAACTGAGATAAAGTGTGACAAGAAAAGGCTGAAGCTTTAGACAAAACAGGTGGCGTGATTTTTGTAACCACTTGCTGTACTGTTGATGCTTGAATTAGTTCTTGTCATAATCGCGTATTCTTTTTGTCACAGAGACCACAGCATTTTTTTGTCAGACTTTAGCGAATTAGCCATTACCTAATAGTACATCCAGTACAGTACCCTTTCAACCCCGATATGTACATTATTTTTTATTCTTTAATTGCTCGTCTAGCTAAGCTGCAGAAGCTATGTAATATTTACATAGCGTTTCGTTGTAAGTTATCTTCTTGCTTTTGTATTATTTGTTGTTTATAAGCAAAAGAAAACAATCCATATTTTGTTGCGTATTTTTGTTAATGTAGAGCAGCATTTATTTTCTGATGTTTGATGTTGTTCCAAGTAAAATGCTCAGATGTTTATTAAAAGAACTCAGATCTATTGACTGCTTGTTTTTGAAAAGAAGTCATGGATAAGCAAGCTATAAGACCCATATTCTAGGTAACCATATTCGAGCAAATCAAAATGCAATAATATATGTACTTCCAATACACGGTTCATTATAGAATATTCAGATAAAAAATTCTAATTTCATATTTCTTTTTTGTTTTTTGGCCAAGAAAACGGTAGTATTAAAGAAGGCAGGCTAGCTAGTAGGTACTAAATTATTCTTTATAACAAGAGTATATATACCTATTCTCCTTATTCCTTGAAGCTACGTATTTTCAAATAAAGTACTATTTATTTTTAAATATTTAAATAAGGGCAGGTTTGCGATAAGTGATTTGAATTAGCTGGATTAACAGCAGTAGCTTAAGATAGGATTAACTAAGTTAGACAATTTTTGCAAAAGAATTTAATCATATTATCTGTAGTCACTCACAAACAAAAATTAAACCTATTCATGCAGGTAAGTATAAGTATTAATAAGTTTTTTCTGATTCTAAAAAATTTTAATCAAATTTTTATTAAATTTTTTTCTAAAGTTTAGATTTTAGGTATAATGTTAAAGTTTGAATCAACGACAGAAGAGGCGGATATAGATGAAGAATCAACAAGCTAAATTTTTCGGCAAAAATAATGGAGTAAGTATCAAGCATACACTTTTAAGTACATTGACCGGAAGGCCATCGTAAACCTGTTGGGCCAGCAGAAAATTCATCCTCTTGTTCGCATGTTTTCCCTGAAAAGCTCTGCTGTTCAGCCATTGAAACTGCAAAATCTCAGCTTAAAGCTTTCGGCAGTCGGAATTTGTAAGGTAGATTAATTACTTAACTAATAATCTTAAATAAAGATAAATTACTGAACTTATGTTTGTACCATGCATAATTGCAAATTCATCTTGCAAGCTCTGTTGCAAATAAGTTATGACAGTTTGAAGAACACAATACCATCGTCGATTTCTAACATATCATGATTCTTTGAAGCATTAGATCCGACCTGGCCGAGTTGTTCGTCTGTTAGGTCCCCAAACCTAAGGGAGATGTCGTCGATTCTTAGTCGAGCGCTTTTTGTCAGACTTTTGCATTTTCAAACTACATTCTCAGAAACCACTAAATCAGCAAAACACTGATTTTACAAGGCATTTTAATAGTGACAGATTGATAGCTAAGGTAAAAGACGTGCAAATCACACTCCGCACATTGACACCTACGCTAGCACTGTGTAGATACCAGAATCAAAATTAAAGACCTGTTGGGCTGTGACCCAACAGGCAAAAAGCTAAATAGGCCACAAAATTAAATTTTGCTAGTAAATGAAGTTGAACTAAATTCTACTGAATCGTGAAACTGCATAGGGCTGGTTGAATGAAACTTGAAATACACTAAACCTAAGGTTTGCAACTTTAACAGTCTTAAACGTAAAGTGCAAAATCAGGTGATTCATTTCAAATCATTTGTTTTTCACTTACAATTGTATATATATATATATATATATATATATATATATATATATATATATATATATATATATATATATATATATATATATATATATAGCAGACGCAATTGGCGATTTGGTCAATTACTCAAAGGCAGAAACTGAGACCTTAGCACCTATGAATGCCTAACACCAAGAGTACATAATAGGAAAGACTATGACACTCTTCCCTATCCTAGCTAATCGGCCGGAACGATGCTCCGGCCGAAATAACCCTTTTACGCCTTGATTTCAGGGGGGGGGGGGGGTACCGCCTTCCACGAGTCAAGACATGACTTAATTTAAGGGGGTCCCCCCTGAAATCAGGGAAGTGTCTCGATTTCAGGGACCCCTCGTTACAGGACACCACCAGACTCACCACAGAGATCGTGCTGGCGACGTGCTGAAACGAGGGGGGTACCCCCCGTCCTGAAATCAAGACACCACCGAATTCGAGCTGGTAATGCGCTGAAACGAGGGGGGTCCCCCCTGAAATCAAGACCCTTCCCTGATTTGTGGGGGGCGCCCTGAAAACCTAAGACATGTCTTGATTTGAGGCCGGTACCCCCCCCCCCCCTAAAAATGAAAGCAAAAAAGGGCTATTTCGGCCGGAGCATCGTTCCGGCCGATTAGCTAGGATAGGAAGAGTGTCATACTCTTCCCTCTTACATCATCCCTCTTACCTATATGTACTCTCGCTAACACTTAACATAGCTAATTTAAACAATCATAATGTGTTAATCGTTTAGCATAGATACTAGCCAAATTACCTGACTTGCCAAAATATTTGTTTTGCTTTAAGGGGGGTAATTGCGTTTTTAGGTGTTTTTTTAAACTACAATAAACTGGCACTTAACCTCAACAAAAATTAAGAGTTCTTTTTACATTTTTTTACACCTTCTAGCTTTAAAAAAACTATATTTAAAAGCAGATTATCTTTTGCAATTTTACTGCTGCTATCATTTGAATACACCCCATCAGCGGTTTTTGACATTTCAGTGTAATTTTTGCGCCCACAGAACTCAAGCTAAAAACGGACTACGGCTTCGAAACTTTAACCACATTATCTTTAGGAAAATATCCCCACCCGTTTTTTTCCTTTTCTAAAAATAGTTTGTAGAGTCGGTGTTATGGGCTTTTGAAAATTTTAGAGAAAAGTCAAATTACGTGATTTTTGCACGAAAATGTCATTTTCTCAACGTAGAAACGACTTATCAACTATATAAAAAAAACGGGTGGGGATATTATGTCAGTGCATAACTGCAAAAAGTTTAGTAGTTGTTGGCTGATCTTGAGTTTCATAACTGTGGCGCAACAATTAGTCAAAAAAACCGCTGATGGGGTGTATTCAAATGATAGCAGCAGTAAAATTGCAAAAGATAATCTGCTTTTAAATATAGTTTTTCAAAACTAGAAGGTGTAAAAAAATGTAAAAAAGGACGCTCTAATTTTTGTTGAGGTTAAGTGCAGTTATGGTAGTTTAAAAAAACACCTAAAAACGCAATTACCCCCTTAAAGCAAAACAAATATTTTGGCAAGTCAAGTAATTTGGCTAGTATCTATGCTAAACGATTAACACATTATGATTGTTTAAATTAGCTATGTTAAGTGTTAGCGAGAGTACATATAGGTAAGAGGGATGATGTAAGAGGGAAGAGTATGACACTCTTCCCTATCCTAGCTAATCGGCCGGAACGATGCTCCGGCCGAAATAGCCCTTTTTTGCTTTCATTTCAGGGGGGGGGGTACCGGCCTCAAATCAAGACATGTCTTGATTTCAGGGCGCCCCCCCCCCACAAATCAGGGAAGGGTCTTGATTTCAGGGGGGACACCCCTCGTTTCAGCGCATTACCAGCTCGAATTCGGTGGTGTCTTGATTTCAGGACGGGGGGTACCCCCCTCGTTTCAGCACGTCGCCAGCACGATCTCTGTGGTGAGTCTGGTGGTGTCCTGTAACGAGGGGGGTACTCCCCCTGAAATCGAGACACTTCCCTGATTTCAGGGGGGGTCCCCCTGAAATTAAGACATGTCTTGACTCGAGGAAGGCGGTAGCCCCCCCCCTGAAATCAAGGCGTAAAAGGGTTATTTCGGCCGGAGCATCGTTCCGGCCGATTAGCTAAGATAGGGAAGAGTGTCATAGTCTTCCCTATTATGTACTCTTGGTGTTAGGCATTCATAGGTGCTAAGGTCTCAGTTTCATGAAGCCCATGAAACGTATATATTGCCTTTGAGTAATTGACCAAATCGCCAATTGCGTCTGCATATATATATATATATATATATATATATATATATATATATATATATATATATATATATATATATATATATATATATATATATATATATATATATATATATATATATATATATATATATATATATATATATATATATATATATATATATATATATATATATATATATATAAATATATAAAATATAAAAATACAATTGTAAGTGAAAAACAAATGATTTGAAATGAATCACCTGATTTTGCACTTTACGTTTAAGACTGTTAAAGTTGCAAACCTTAGGTTTAGTGTATTTCAAGTTTCATTCAACCTGCCCTATGCAGTTTCACGATTCAGTATTTTTTTTTTCTGTTTTTTTGTGGCTATTTGCTTTTTTTGTTTGGTATATGGTGTTTGTTTTGTTAAATTGTTTACAGTTTTGTTCGAACATAAATATACACACTGGCTTTATCTGACCGTGACAACTTTTTGTTTGGTTTTGTTAATTCATGGGGTGAGTATGGGGTGAGAGTAAATATTTTCTTATCTTCTATTGAATATTTTGCCAAATTACTAGCAAATAGTTTAATTTTGTTGGCCTATTTAGCGGTTTATTGAGGATGTTTTTTATTTTATTTTGCCTGTTGGGCCACAGCCCAACAGGTCTTTAATTTTGATTCTGGTATCTACACAGTGCTAGCGTAGGTGTCAATGTGCGGAGTGTGATTTGCACGTCTTTTACCTTAGCTATCAATCTGTCACTATTAAAATGCCTTGTAAAATCAGTGTTTTGCTGATTTAGTGGTTTCTGAGAATGTAGTTTGAAAATGCAAAAGTCTGACAAAAAGCGCTCGACTAAGAATCGACGACATCCCCTTTAGGTTGGGAACCTAACAGACTAACAACTCGGCCAGTCGGATCTGATGCTTCAATAATCATGATATGTTAGAAATCGACGATGGTATTGTGTTCTTTCAAACTGTCATAACTTATTTGCAACAGAGCTTGCAAGATGAATTTGCAATTATGCATGAGCAAACATGAAGTTCAGTAATTTATCTTTATTTAAGATTATTAATTAAGTAATTAATCTACCTTACAAATTCCGACTGCCGAAAGCTTTAAGCTGAGATTTTGCAGTTTCAATGGCTGTAACAGGATAGGCTTTTCAGGGAAAACATGCAAATTAAGAGATAAACCTTTCGCTGGCCCAACAGGTTTACGATGGCCTCCGGTCAATGTACTTAAAAGTGTATGCTTGATACTTACTGATTACTTTTGCCGAAAACTTAGCTTGTTGATTCTTCATCTATATCCGCCTCTTTGTGTTGGATTACCTAAACTTTACACTATACCTTAAACCTAGACTTTAGAATAAAATTTACTAAAAATTTGATTAAAATTTTTTAGAATCAGAAAAACTTATTAATATTTATACTTACCTGCATGAATAGGTTTAATTTTTGTTTGTGAGTGACTACAGATAATATGATTAAATTCTTTTGCAAAAATTATCTAACTTAGTTAATCCTATCTTAAGCTACTGCTGTTAATCCAGCTAATTCAAATCACTTATCGCAAACCTGCCCTTATTTAAATATTTAAAAATAAATAGTACTTTATTTGAAAATACATAGCTTCAAGGAATAAGGAGAATAGGTATATATACTCTTGTTATAAAGAATAATTTAGTACCTACTACCTAGCCTGCCTTCTTTAATATTACCGTTTTCTTGGCCAAAAAACAAAAAAGAAATATGAAATTAGAATTTTTAATCTGAATATTCTATAATGAACCGTGTATTGGAAGTACATATATTATTGCATTTTGATTTGCTCGAATATGGTTACCTAGAATATGAGTCTTATAGCTTAGTCTTATCCTATGACTTCTTTCAAAAACAAGCAGTCAATAGATCTGAGTTCTTTTAATAAACATCTGAGCATTTTACTTGGAACAACATTAATGCACAACATCTAAAAATAAATGCTGCTCTACATTAACAAAAATACGTAACAAAATATGGATTGTTTTCTTTTTGCTATGACAACAAATAATACAAAAGCAATAATAACTTACAACGAAACGCTATGTAAATATTACATAGCTTCTGCAGCTTAGCTAGACGAGCAATTAAAGAATAAAAAATAATGTACATATCGGGGTTGAAAGGGTACTGTACTGGATGTACTATTAGATAATGGCTAATTCGCTAAAGTCTGACCAAAAAATGCTGTGGTCCCTCTGACAAAAAGAATAAGCAATTATGAAAAAAACGAATTCAAGCATCAACAGTACAGCAAGTTGTTACAAAAATCACGCCACCTGTTTTGTCTAAAGCTTCAGCCTTTTCTTGTCACACTTTATCTCAGTTTGGTCAATTTGCCAAATGTAAAAACCACGTATGCTACTTTCCCAAAAAAGCAGGAGCACTGTGCTTACGGACAAACAACCAGTCTTACGCACAAGTATACAGGGTTTTCATAAAAGCTCACTAAAGCCCGGTTCATACTTGTCCTTAAGGACACAGGGACATGGAGAAGGACAATTTTCGGTCTGCTACTGTGAACAATTGACACAAGTGTTTCGGCTAACTTCTTGTATACGATCTGCAAGTGACCCCAGCAGTAATCATGCGAAAAGCTTGTTTGGCCAGGAAGTTTTCTTGGAATCGCTTAAGGACAAAACGATAGGGACAAGGATAAGGACGTGTATGAACCGGGCTTATGGTTAATGCTTAACGATTATACAAAGCCCATGTTTAAAGCCCGGTTCATACTTGTCTTGTCCTTAAACTCTTTAACTGAGTACATATATAATACCTAAACTAGGTATTTAATTTAAATACCTACGGCATCATTGTAATTTGTGACCGAAACCACTACAGTAGTTATCGTGATACTATAACGAATCTTAGGGTGGATTTCACGAAGGTGGTTTTACTAAACCATGGTTTTACGTACGTTTTTATATGATTTGCACATAATTTCATTACGAAATATCGCTCGATTCGTTACGAATTTCGTAGATTTTCTAAAACCATGGTTTTAGCGCAATTGAAATTTGAAACCTGCAGCACAGCAGGTCTCTGTTTTGCTGAAATTTCAGCTGAGCTAAAACCATGGTTTAAGAAAATCTACGTAATTCGTAACGAATCAGGCGACATTTCGTGATGAAATTATGTGCAAATCATATGAAAACGTACGTAAAACCATGGTTTAGTTAAACCACCTTAGTGAAATCCACCCTTAGGGTCTTAACTAAAATTGGATGTAACAGACTAGATTTAAATTAATTTTTCTAATAACACAGCACAAAATAAAAATAGCCGGCTGAAATTTCGCCCTACATAGCTAACATACAATATTTTGGTTTGGTATGTGCCAAGTTTCAGTAAATTACGTTTAAATGACGCTAAGTTATTGAGTAAATAAAGTTAAATCTAATCGGATAAATCCCATTTTGGATAAGACCCTTAACAAGTTTGTATGTTTTATTCAGTTAATCTGAATTGATAAAAGAACTGTGTAGTAAAGTTTATACCGCCGGCGCCACAATAATAACTTCTGGAGTTTGTTGAGAACTTTTAGTGCAAAATGGAAGCCATAGAGAAACGTTGCGTTTGAAGCAAGTCAGGGAAAACCGCTTTTTGATGCAGATTAAAGAGTCTCCTTTTCGCAAGCAAGGAAATGAGACTACACCCCCATAGATCAACGGATTAATCACAGAATTGAACACAATCAGACCGTAGAGAAAGAAATATTTCTTTTCAATGTTGTTATAGAGAGCCGGATCCATAAGTTCGATTAAAGACATAAAATTATAGGGCAGCCAGCAGGCAATATAGGCAAAAACGATCAGTAAAGTTGAGCACATGATTCGACGTTTAGCTTTGGCAAAAAATGCTACAGTAGGATCAGAGTATTTCCTCAAAGTCGACTGGTCACCACTACTGAGTCTAACTCGATGTTCTGGCCACTTTAGACCGCTTTCTGAGTAGACGTCGCTGTGCAGTAGGGGCGGGCAGGGCAGCAGCGTCGAGCGTCTAGCGTCAATGGAGCGACGGGCGTCGAAATTGTCGCAGTCGGACGCGTCAGACGATCGAAGACGCAGACAGGGTGTTCGTCGGAGCATTCGCAGCTGCACACAAATCCAGACTAGAATCCAGGCATAACTGATGACAACAATAATTGCAGGAATCCAGAAAGTCAACGAAATGTGGATGGCAAAATAGATTTGCATCAGGGGAAAGGGCTGGTCAGACTCGTTGGTTTCGTTCATTACGCTGGGGCTGGGAGTGCAAATGAGTTGAAATCGACGAATGTGCCAAATGGTGATGCACTGGGTGAACTTCAGCTTATCGAACGGTCTATAGGCTCGCCAGATTGCAAACTGGGGCAGCGCCACGAGCAGGGCAAAACTCCAGGACACAAAGAGCAATACTCTGACGTGGAACCGGCCCGCCTGGCCACTATGCCACCGGGGCCAAATGGTAGTTCCCACTCTATCAAGAGCAATACAGATGATGACATAGCTAGAGACATAGAATGACACCGAGTGGAGATAAAGCACCACGGGGCACAAAATCGCCCCACCCCGCCACTCGTAGGTCACGAGCCAACAAAAGCGGCTGGAAGAATAGATAAAAATCACCAAAAGATCGGTGACGTTCAGATGAAACTTCAGCAGCAAAAGCCGAGACATACCCTTAGCTCGACGCCGCTCGGCGAGCTTTGTCAAGGCCACGAGGTTCAGGGGACCCCCTATCACGAACGCGACCGCTAGATAGGCCATTTCGATGTAGTCTGTGTCGTTGGGAAAAGGGGCCGTGACATTATCGCATGGGTTGGCTGCTGAGACATTCATAATTGGAAGCACCGGAATTGAACAGTTATTGATGGATTATAGGTTTATTGATTACTAATGATTAATGATGTTATGGAGTACATAATTGACGAATATTGGATCTGAAATAAAGAATAAAAGCTTAAATAGTTAAATATTAGTTTAGTAATTTCTATTCATTAGCTTATTTATATATGATAAGTTTTTTGTGTTAGAGAGATATCAAGGAAACGGTAGCTTGACTTTTGTTGACGCAAATCTTGCGAACAACTTATGAATGAATAATAAAAACAAAAATAAATATATAGAAATATAGAGCAATCGATAGATTAAAAAATGAGTTTAGGTATACCTAAACTATACTTAGGCCTATTTATTAATTTATTTATGTATGTATTTGTATTTTGTAAACATTGAGAATTTGTGTAGGTGCAGATGTTTGAAAAAATGGCATTATTAAAAAGGACAAAAATAATCCTAATAAGTCTAAAAAAACTAGATAATTACGTACGAGCTAGGCAAGTTTTTATGACAGTAGGTGTTGGAGGATTCTGAATATTATTCCAAATTTAGCTTCAAACAGAATGACTGTCAATGTCAGTCAGTCACTGTCAGTTTCAGTTGTTTTTTAGCATTATTCGGTGAGAACTCTTCGTTGGGCTCAGAGATTTTTTGTTGAAACTTTTGTTCAAGTTGTTTCCGGACAAGCAAGAACGATGTTATACGTTCAAATTAACACATAGGGCAGAGTGATATGAACTTTTAGCGATTAAGCGATAAACTGTGATGATGTTTTGGTAATTTTTACGGCGCAATGAAACACCAGCGCTCAGCATGAATCTTTTTATCTCATATGAGCGACTCTTTGTCTCTTTGTCTTTATCTGATGGCTTTGGTAAACGGTCCTGTTGGGAACGTTCCTGAACCAAGTTGGGAGTATTTCAGGATCCGTTTGGCTGTTACACGACCAATTGGAAACGTACCAGATTGGGTCCTTATTCGGCCCTTAATGTGGAACGTATCCACCGCGCTGCTTAGGTAGCTTGTATGAAAAAGGCACGCTCTTCCTATTAATGTACTTTTTCTCAAATGTATGTAATTATATCTAGTCTGTTATCCAATTTGGGATAAGATCTCGATCAGCGCGTGTACACAAAAGCCAAACAAAGTACTGACAAGTAATAACTTGAGCCGGGTTCTTATTTGTCCTTAAGAACATAAGCACAAGGACAATGAAATTTTTTGAATTTTATCGAATTTTTAATATACAAATTGAATTTTACATACTACAGCATTCTTCGCGCGAAAACGTGGCATATTTGCTCAAGTAGATTTTTCTAGAACTGCAAGGACAAAGCGACAACGACAAAGATAAGGACGAGTATGAACTGGGCTTAAGTAGGCAGCCTGAACTGAACTGACCGTCAGTTGAAGCTAACGAGCCCTGCCCTAGAAGCCATAATTTTGATGAATTAGAAAGTAGAAAACCTATTATTGATCCTAACGACTGAAGAGCAAGTATATCTCATGAAAATTTAATTTTTTCCAGATTTGTGTCACGAATTGCAATTAGCCGGGACTAATTTTAGAAGTACCTAATTGTTGCTAATATAAAAATGTGGCTAATTGCTAATGAGGCATAAAAAATTAAAATAATTTGGTAAAAAAACAAATCAATGTTTATGACAAAGTTTTTTAATTGTTGGCTTGAACATATGAGGGATTATTCCCGAAGCTGAAAAATGGGAAACAAAAACATACACACAATTCTTAGAATAAGAAATCTAAAAACAGATGTTGTGCATTTAGGAAAAAGAAAAATTGGGTAAGCTAGTGTGGAATGTACCTATTAGTCATCTGAAAAAACTCAGCCTGATTATGCGAGTTGCAAAATCTAAAATAAGCTTTTCTAAAACCGACGCATTAGTTTAGGATTGTAACCTGTAAGAAGATTTTGACGACAATAGCTAACGGCTATAATAAGCCGCAACCAATATAGACCTGACACTGTGTCGGGTATTTATTTAAAGGTCCCCCTTTGTATGAAAAACAGGTAATTTGAGCATGAAAGAAACAAAGACCATTTGAAATTTAAATTTAAATTTAAAAACAAAACTAGAAATTTAAATTTTTGGCGACATATATACTAGCTGGAGGACTAAGTAGAAATTAAAAATTATTATTTTACCAAAATAAAAAAGTTTATGACACAAACGTTGCAAAACGTTTGCAAACTTTTGTCAAACCCAAATTTATGGTTGTCAAATCATGTTTCACAGGGGTGGATTTTCAAAGAAATCACCACTCCCCAAGCGTCTTCAACGGGACCCTTTTTTTATATACCCCCATGGTAAAAATCTCCTTGAAAATCCACCTCGTGTGAAACAGGCTTTGCCATCCAGAGATTTGGGTTCAACATAGTTTTGTAAGCATTACATAAGATTAGGTTAAGATTAATTACATTAAGATTACCAGCAAATAATGATAATAACAACTAATGTATCGACTAATTTTAATTAGTTAAAAATTAATTTAACTCAATCATTTTGACTTGGGCTGCAATCTGTGGCCTGCGTCTGTCATTTTACATACCTACAAAAATAAATCAAACCTGTCCAACTTAAAAAGGCTTTTCTATAGATACATTTGAGTAGAGTAAAGCAACTAAAAAATGGACTATTCGAAAAAATTAACATTTAATTTGCCACCGCGGATTGTAAATTTAGAGTGCTGCCTTTAAACAAGTTTTATATACCACCTATAATTGGCATTCAGAATATAAACTTGCATTTATATTTCATTTTTAAAATAATAGGTATTACGGCATCTGTGTGTGTCCTAACAAATTATAATTGCATTCAATTCAGCATTTATATTGTTTCCAGGCAAAAATTGATAATTGATAATTAAATAAAAATTAATGTAATTGAATTATTTAATGGTATAATTTGTAAGCAGCCGCGAATGAAATTTAAAGTGAACAGTTTTTTAGGTTATTTCTCGATATTCTTCGTTTACGAAAACAACGTCTTTAAGTATTTGTTAAGTGCAGCATAGAGTTAGCTACTGAAAGAAAGCCTATAATTAATTAATAAATTAATTAATATATTTATAAACAACAATATATTAGTTTATCGAACAACCAAATGTTGCAAAAAGGTTTCATGTCAGCAAAAACAGATAAATATTGAATAAACAAAAGATACAAGACAGAAATTTTTGAACAGTTAAAGACTGTGTAACTTTTTTTAAACAAAAAAGTAATGGGCTGTCGGCCATTTAAACAAAAAGTACGAAATAAACTATAATTTTTTCACTGAAGTAGATTATTTAATTATTGTAGGTACCTATACAAAATATGTTGAATACAGTTGAAAAGTCATACGTTATACTGCAAATACGCTCATACTGTTACAAAATTAATCATGTAATAACTTGATTAATAAATAACTTGCAACATAAAATGTTTCTACTTCAAATATAACCCGAAGGAAAATAACTGGAACGAATGACAATACATTAGATTTTGATAAAAATGGTTCAAAAAGCAGGAGAAAACTTCTGCTTTATACCTAGGCCTTAAAAACAGAGCCTTTGGATCCACAAAAGCTTCCTACTTGAATAGTTTACTGCTGGTTAATTTATATGATTTAAGTTCGAACTTTATTTCATTGAAGTTTTAGTTCAGCAAATTTATACTAGCTAGACGTGTCACGATTTTTACACGCAGCAGCTAATATATGTAACCTAGAACTCATGATTAAAATTCTGGAAATAAGAGGGGAAATTAAAACTTGTCAATAAGAAATTACAAACAATTTCAAAGAGCTCCAGCTTGAACAAAACATGGAATCAATTGAGGACTGACGTCATTGGCTTTAAGACGTCATTTGAAATAAAAGTTGTCATTGACACTTTCGGCGGGGGAGTGTGTCACTTTTCGACGGAGATACAATAGCTTTTCTCATCACCCAAACGGAACGTCGTAATGAAAATTTCTACACGTACTTTACGGACTGACTTGAACTTTGGTGTTTTGCGTGACTGCTGTTTGTTAAACGTTCAAGCTCATGACTCGAAAATTTGCAGCATGTCGTCAACTATAGTGATTTTCTTGCATCTGTTCTTAATTTTTTGTCGTTTTTTGAAATTCAATGGACAAAACGATAAGCACAAGAACAAGGACGAGTATGAACCGGGCTTTTGACGGAACCGAGTGCAGCCTAAAATATAAATTGGTATGGTTTGTAGACCCACGCAAACAGGCTTTCCAGCCATGAAGTTGAATTAACTTTGTTTGTTTCCTGTCCACTTGGTTAATTTATTCAAAACAAGCCTGCACAATATAGTAGCAAACAGTCTTTCCTTTGATCACTGATAAACTGTACATTACGTCTGACATAATAACATAGGAATAAAACGTCAATAATGTTTTGCATGTAGAAATTTATTTATTTTGACATAATTTTTCTGGCTGGCAACAACAATAAATTGAACGTTTTGTTTCCACTTCATTGATAGGGATTGGAAAATTGCAAAAACACTCAGCAAAAGATTAATAGGCTCGATTCGACAAATCAGCAACTAACAAGAAAATGTGTTTTTTAGACAAATAAGGAAGGATTTCTGATGCAAAACTGAGAAATATGAGGCGAAATAAGGTTTTTTAATTATATATTTTCTTTTTACTTTTGTTATTTCTACTTGCTTTGTTTTCTATTTGTGAATCGTTGCAAATCGAGCCGTGGATATTCTAAACCAGAGTCTGTACTGTATCGCAGCCTATTATCAAATCTTTGGCATGGTTCTTACTGAAGCTTGACAAAAACTAAGTTGCGTCACTTACTTATATTACCAGCATGATTTCTACGACTACTTGCTGTACTCTTCATAGTCAAAATCTATACTTTTCGAAACGAAATCACATGTTTCGCTTTCTCAAGTGGTCCAGCTATTTTTTGTCAAACTTTATGGAGACATATAAATGTTCATTATTATTTTTCTTATTATTTTTTTTTATTCCTCAGTTTATCTTGGTGAAAACTCGACCTCAGTTACCAAAACTTTTACCGAAATAAAGAAGCAAAACGAATATAGAAAATACATGACATAAAATGTTGTTGTATAATTTATATTCAGTATAACTATAACTACTATTTCGGAGTTTGGAGTAACCAAGATATAGTCCAACATTTTCGAAGCAACATGCAATAAATAAGCCCAATGGCGTGATATAACAAACAGAAGTTGGGTTTCTGTCGAGTGTTAATGAGTAAATGTTCAGAAGTCGACAAGTCTGGAAAATGTGATTTTTTGCAGCAGCCTTAAAAGTTTTACGAAACAGTTGGTCTTAGTTAAAATTATACTTATCAAGGAAGGTTTTAAGTTCAAAAGGTTTAAGTAGGCCTAAAAATGCTTGACGCACAACTTAACCGATAGTTTCAGTTATCTTGGGTTAATGAATGAAAAAAGTTTGGCACGAAATTCTGTGGGCTTGTTACAACAGTCATGCAAGCGTACACGCATTAGAAGCTTAACTTACAGGTAGGGTTTATGCAAAATTATTTGGATATTTTGTGGGTAAATACGTGCATGCTCTTCCAAGTATTAATATATTTTCTTATTTTTTTTGATCAAGTCAAGTCAATAGCCAACTAAGACAAAAAATGCTAACGCTTTTGTAATAGAATCATTAAGTCGTGGAAAAATGTGTTTTACTCCTTATATCCTTTTACTCCTTAGAAAGTTTAGTCCTTAGCCTATATTTCCATAATCTCACAAGTTTTATTGCACTAAAAACACTAATTTAAATTTTCAACTGCTCATGAAATAATCATGAATCATAGTAAAATTACAAGCCGGGTGTCTTGAAGAGCTACATGAAATAGCAGAGATGCCTCTAGCTTACATTCAGTAGAATTATGGTAATGATTTCACTCGGGAAATAATACATAAGGAACTGGAAAAGCTAAACAAAATCCGTGTTAGCCTTATGTGAGCCTTAACAGCCTTAAAAGGTTTACATCGCAATGCTGAAAACATATATTGCAAGGCCTTATTTCGAATTAAATTTACTGGATTTGATCGAATTAATAACAATAGTAATGATTTAGGACGTAGTTTCGGAATTAATGGTGTAATTTGGATTAACTTCAATTACAAATCTTGTGCAAAATGTATCTTTGGGCCTGTCACGGATAAAAGTGTCCCCACTAAAATTTGTCCCCCCGCCGCCGGACACTTTTATCTAGTTAAAAGGGTCCCACTGGACACTTTTATCTAGATAAAAATGTCCCTCCGCACACTACCTGGTGTCTATCTGGATAAAAGTGTTCCCCTTTGGATGAATGTGTCCCCCCTATAAGACACTTATCTGGATAAAAATGTCCCCCCGGACAGTTTTATCCAGATAAAAGTGTCCCCCACTACAAAATTGCCGTTGATGGTTCAGGTTCAGCTTCTGGTTCAGGTTTAGGTTTAACTTATGGTTCAGGTGCGACTTCTGGTTCAGGTTCAGGTTCAGGATGCACATATAACAAACTGAAGTTGCACCTGACCATACCTAAACCTGAACCAGAAGCTGAACCTGAACCATTAACGGCAATTTTAGTGGGGGGGCACTTTTATTCGAATAAAAGTGTCCGGGGACCGGGGGGACACTTTTATCCTAATAAAACTGTCTGGGGGGACACTTTTATCCAGATAAAACTGTCCGGGGGACACTTTTATCCAGATAAAACTGTCCGGGGGGACACTTTTATCGAGATAAAAAGTGTCCGGGAGGGGGAACACATTTATCCAAAGGGGGACACTTTTATCTAGATAATAGTGTCCGGGGGGACAAACTTTAAGGGGGACACTTTTATCCGTGACAGGCCTATCTACATATGTATGTATTGCTTTTTGAGATGTGTCATCATGAGGTTATGTGCCAATTGAAGACTACGGCAAAAGCCTTTTTAAAAACAATGATAATACAACATATAACATTATGACTACTACAAAAGCAACATGTTGTTGGGCTGTGCCTGTGGCTGATTAAAAAAATAAAGAACCTCTTTCATTAATAAGAACAAATTCTAACCAGAATTAAGGGCGTTTTCAACTTTAATTAATGAAAAAAACCGCAAAGGTTTTGTTGTTCGTCTGTTCGTAGCAACATTTTGATATACACTGAAGATTGTTTTCAAACGTATTCGCGTGCTGCTGGCTGAATGAAGATGTTTCACATAAATGGGCTTCAGCGATTGAAGAATTAAAAAAAGAAAAAAGCCTCAGAATTTGTCAGATTAATGTGTACACTGACTTGAACTTGTGGCATGAATTTCTTTAAAAACAATTGTTTACTTCGTAAATTCGATAGTACAAATTTTATCATTAGGGGAATCCCCCAATTGCCAACAGTTTCGTATTAGGAACACTTCCGACTAAAATTCAATGCCCTGTATACTATGTAATGAATTCATGCTAAAATGCACGGGTAGGACAGTAATTTTCTGAACACGTAGAACAATGTAATTAGTTTTTGACCTCAATGTTAAGTTTTTAATAAAATTTTCATGAAAGTTTGTACACTAATTGCTTTGTGCACTAATTGGTTTTGATAAACAGCTTATGTAATACTTTTTTATTTTATTAATGAAAGACTGTCATACTACTTTTTAAAAGCATAATGGTGCGTCATGAATATCCGGTAATAAGTACGTTGCCCACTCACTAATTAAAAACCAATTTGTATACCTCAAAAAACCTACTGGACCAATTTTAGTCAATTTTTTTAGTTTAAAATTGATTAGTTAACGAGTTAACTATGTAGCAGCTTAGCTTATAGAAAAAACTGTCTACAGAAATTCTTAACCTGCGAGTTTAAAAATGAGCAAATGTGAAGAAATCTTTCAATTTTATGAAATAATTGCACCCAGACAAAAATATTGCAATATTTGCGATTGACCATGTCTTGGTGAAATCGAATTCCCAAGCTTCACAGAACTAAAGGATTTTAACGCTCTATAGTAGCAGAAGTACATCATAGGAAGAGTATGGCACTTTTCTCTATTCTTGTTAATCGGCCGGTGGGGGTGGGGGGGGGGGGGGGGGGGGGGGGGGGGGGGGTGGGTGGTTTTGGGTTTGTTGGTTTTTTTTTTTTTTTTGTGGGGGGGGGTGTGTTTGTGTTTGTGCTTTTTTTTTTTTTTTTGTTTTTTGGTGGATGGGGTGTGGATTGTTTTTGATTAGGGAAAAATAGGAAAAAAGGGAGAGAGAGGGTTTTTTTTGGAAAGGGGGAGGGCGGGGGCCGCGGGGGCGGTGGGGGGGGGGGGGGGGGGCCTTTTGCGTGACCGGAATGATGGTCGTGGATTATTATGCCTTGGGGCTCGCGTCCAATGAGGAGCGCAAAATAGCCTTTTTTTGTACAAGGTTTACCCCTCCCCCCTCAGTTCAAGACATAGTGCTCAGTTAAGGTGATAGTTCCATAATCGCAGTGACCCGTTTTTCAAATAGATCTATGCAATATGAGTAAAGACACTATAATTTTCTTAAACTACAGCAAAAAACAGCCCGAGAATTTTTTATTTGGTGTAAAATACAATGGTTAAGACTAACTACCGCGTTGGCTTACTGAACTGTACGCCAATGGAGTAGCTTCCGGTTAGTTCTAACATGGGTTTTCATTTGTGTTTAAAACGTGATAGTAGACAGTTTTTGAGTCTTGTTTCGAAAAATCGTAACCACTTTATTTCTGCTTTACTGGTTGTTCTGAAAAAGAGCTTTGAAAATAGCCTCATGTGAAAATAACTGCGATTCTGGAAATACCACCTTAAGTACGGAGTCTTGAACTGAGGGGAGGGGTGAGCACTATGTCTTGAACTCAGGAGGGGGTATCCCCCTCAAAACCGTACACAGAAAAGTTAATTTGCGCTGCCCACAGGGCATAATAGAAAAAGTGTCATACTCTTCCTATTATGTACTCTTAGGTAGTTAAATCCGTTTAGTTTGGCTAAAAGGCAGTACCCTAATTTGTGAGTAGGAGGTGTAAAAATGGCAATTTTGGCAAAATGGAAAAATGGCAAAATCGTAAAATCCGCAAGATTTTCAGAGTGACTAGTAGTGAGAAGCTATTAAGCCCGATTGGTCTTGTGAAGGAGCAAGAATAATAAGAACGATGAAATTCTTCAGAAATGGTCATTTAGAAAACGCATACTTAATCTGAACCATTGATTTTTTTAATTTTTTAAAAAAAATAAGTTTTCCAGAACAACTCAAGATTCTGGGAGTTTCATTAATTACTCTCAAAATAGAGATTATTTTTTACGAGAACAAGATATTTATTCAGCTGTTTAGAGTAATTACATTGCCTAATGACTACACAAGAGCTAAACGCAGTTCCATAAATGGTTTCTTTGAAACTTCCAAAATAGAACCGCCACATAATTAGTCAAGATTACAATAGTAGACCTAAAATATTTTCATTAGGCTTAAACTGCCGTCGTAAATTTTGCCAAAAAGTTTTGATAAAAAATTTATGGACATCAAAAACAGTTGCACTAAAGTCGTGAAATATAAACGTACAGCACCCAAGCAAGAAGTTCAAAGACGTATAAAGTGAAGTTGTAAATTTAAAAAAATGTAAAAAAAAAAATTCATGAAAACAAAAAAATCACTGAAAGTTGCGCTAAAAGTCGTGAAATATAAAAGTGTGTTCAAACAGCACCCGAATCAGTCGCAAAAAAATTCCAAGCCGTGTGTTCGAAATGTGATCATAGATTATTAAAGACTTTTTGCCACAAAAGTATGTGTAGGTTGGTACATATCATTACATGTAGCTGGACTAAAAGTTACTAAAAATAAACTTTTAGAACGGCTATGAGTCTAGAATTTTATAGCTGAAGGGAAATACGAGTTTTACATGGCATTAGAACGCTTAATGGATTGAAAATTTGGAGAAAAAAGACTCAAAATTGGGGTAATAAGGACCCAGCCAGCATTCACATGCCAAATTGACTTCAAAGCTGAAAGTTTAGCAAAGTTTCGCTATGACTTTCAAACTTTTAAAAGTTTGAAGGCTTAATTGCTCTACTGTCTTGATTTTTCTAAATTTTAATCTAATAATGTAATTTTGAACGCAACATGTAGTTGAGCTTTTCTGGGTTGAGTCACAGAATTAAATTACCTGAGGCTGGTCAACTCAACAGCGTGAGTTGATGTATGAAACTGACAAATGTCTCACGATGTCCACGTCAATGTATCATACATTCGCTTCTGTAAGGTGTAAATTTCGCGCGATTCTTTTGTGAAGATAGGTACACAAAAGGATAGATGGCAGCTTAGCATAGATCCAGTAGCTCAAATGGTAGAGCGCTGGTCTGCCAATAAAGAGATAGGTGGTTCGAATCCATCCTGAGCCATTATGATATGATGCTGATCCTATGAATCCCCCTCTCATTGTACAACCATGTAGACAATTCTCAGTTAGTGCACAATGAGCTGCTGCTATCAGTGACTTGCCCAAATCGTGTCATTGTACTTGGATTTCTTTGCGTTGCATTGCATTGCAGTCATTGCGACATATATATCCAAATCTGCAAATATGGTCTGTGACCAAAACAGCGAAAAAAGTTAATACATAAATTTAAACAAATAACGAAAATAACAAAATAAGAAAAATAGAATAACTCTAGAATAGGGAAGGAAAAATGGTAATACTTTACAGTCAGGTTTTAAAAAATTCATAGTAATTTGCACAACAAATTAGAAAAACAGCTAAAATTTAAAAAATAGCTAAATAAATAAATTGCGTTTAAGAATAGTTATAAAACATAACAAACTTAAAAATAAGGTTGGTTAAAGCGACTGCTATTGTTAACATTCAAGTACACTTCTAAAATAGTCTATTTATAGCTTAGGTTCTATTGAGTCACACTGGCTTTATACCCAACGGTGTTGAAAGAAAATGGTGACTTTAATAAGATTATGACTGAAAGAAAAAAGGGCTAATGATATGACATTAAGGCTGCTTAAAGAAAGGTGTCACTTGGCTGATACTGATAAGGTGGTTAAGTGAATAAAAAAAGTTGCTACTGTTTTAAATAAGGCACATTACGTGCGTGAGGTCTATGAGGTGAAATAATGCTGCAGGTGTTATTAGATATCTATTGTTAACGTCATTAGTGTTGGAACGGATGAAACTTTAAACAATAAAAAACTAAATGTTTAATTCGAGATTGCAGAGTAAAATTAGAAAAAAACATAATTCGAGATTTTAGGTCGGGTCAAAGTTGACTGTAGTAATTGCAAAAATTTTCTGGGTTGTCTGCACTATAGAAAATAGTAATAAGTTATTAATGATAAGTTATTACATCAAAACAACTATTATTAATAAGTTATTTAATAAGTATAAAAAGTTTTCATGCGACTAAATTAGCCTATGAATGTACATATGTAACTTAAATTGATATGCTATATATTGAATGCTCATATGTATCGTTCAAAAAGTGACTCCTGTCAAAAAGTTTATAAGACTGATTCAACATATAATATATACTATTTATGGTAAAAATCTAATTATCTATAAATTGGCTGCCACAAGTTGCCAGCAGAAAGCTTCTGATTGAATGCACATTTCTATAATATACCATGAAGGTTTGCGAAGCAGCCTCCTCATAAACTTATTATAGAAATGTGTGTGATATCAAGAGTACATAATAGTGTCTCACTCTACAGAAGTGATATAAAAATAGCAAGAGCACATGACAGTGTCTATGTCTCTCTATTGAAGTTGTATATATAGCACACATGGCAACCGTATACGTTCATTAGAGGAGGGCTTAGCCTACACTGTTTTTTCCCACTGAGACTTGGATGGTCAATGGAAAAGGTTAGAGGCACAAATCATGTCAATTTAAGTGGTTGGTGTGTAGTAGCTATTTATAGATGCTTTCATGGAGTTAGAGACTAACGAATGATTAAATGGGTTAGTTATAAAAACCAGAATTTTTTTGCAAATACCTGGATTTCACAAAGGTGGTTTTACTAAACCATTGGTGTTTAGTTTTGCATGATCAGCACATAATTCCATTGCGAAACCTCGCCTGAATTGTTACCAATTTTGTAGATTTCCTTAAACCAGTGGTGTAGCTCAGTTAAAATTTCAGCAAAACAGAAATCTGCTGCGCTGTAGATTTAAAATTTCAACTGAGATAAACCACTGGTTTCTCAATAAAATCTATTAAATTCGTAACAACACAGACGATATTTTGTAATGAAATTATGTGCAAATTCATGCAAAACGTACGTAAAACCAATGGTTTAATAAGACCAGCTTTGTGAAATCCACCATAGGCTATTATTTAAAAATTCAATAGTAAATGTCTACTTTATTTGACAATCTACTTACATTACCTATGGTACGTTGGATAGGAAGTTTACAGTTAGCCCACTGTGTCTTTGTGACACCCTGTTACTAGAAAGTTCAAAGAAAAATGTAATTTTTACTTCTTCATTTTTTACTTTACTGGTTAGAGTGCTCAAGTCTAGAAAACTAATTTGCTTTTAGTTGTTTTTTAAAATCAGCGCATCTTGACTGATAAAAGTTTTTTCTGTGTAACTAGCAACCATGCGTATGATTCATAATTACTTTTTGTTCAACTGCTTTCATGAATCCAGCCTTTGGTCTCAGTTAAGTTTTAAAAAAAAATATTGTAGTTTAATTTTGCTATGTTATTTCTTCAGAACCTTTCCCAAGTAAACCAATTTTTTGCCCAAATACTGTATTATGCTGAACTGGTGAATCAGACAGTTGAATTAAATTCAGACCAGTTCGGTATGAGAACATTGAAAGTGTTAAATGAACTACAAAGTTAGAGCTTACACTTATGCCAGTTTAGAAAGGACCTATGTGATGTTTATGTTCCCAAATTTTTAAATAGGTTAAGCACATGTTTGTTTTTAGTCATTTCAAAACTTTAGTGAGTAGCAGTTTTTAATTAGTAGCGTAATGAGTTGCTGCAAGTAAAGTGGACTAGACTTATTTAGAATGAAATAGGAAGGGACATTGGTATTAGTGAAAATAAAAAATCAGCAACTTTTGGGGGCTTGACCTACAAGTTCAAGGTAGGAACCGCAAATTTTCAGGTCAGGTTCAGGCCATAAATGTTTAAACACTGATTGTTTAAATAAGAACAAAGAGTGTTTTTTGTAAAACTTTTTTGTAAAACCTTTGTTTTCTGTGTCACAAGATAGGACAATGGCGCATAGATGAAACACCTAAAAGCTTCTTCCGTCAAGTAGGTTAGAATAACAAAAAAGTCTTTTAAATTAATTTAATTACATGGTTTGTAAGATAACAAGCTCATGTATCTTTGTTAGCTAAATAAAATGACCTTGAGGTGTAGTCCATACGAAATAGTGGAATATTTCGCGCTAAAGCTATAATAAGTGCTTAGAAAGTACAAACTATTATTATAAAGGAAACAGTACTACACTAGTACTTCATAAACGGACCATTCTCAACAGCGACATGCCGTTCTCTATTATGTACTTTTACTAATAATAGTAATGGTACATTTTAATGCTCATAATTGTTCTATCAGAATTTATAGAGGCTCTGTTCGCTCACTCTGCAGTTCAGAATCACCAATGTATCGTGAAATTACGGTATATGGACACCTATGATGAGCTCTTACTAGAGAAAAAAAACAAGAAATCGAATTTCGAATCCTGTAAGCACATTACCAGGAAGTAAAGCTTGAAAATGTTGTTTTTGGCCTCAGTTTCATAATTTGAATGGCATGAGTGGGGGGTCGGGTGACAACTTGCGAGTGAGCATCAGATTATGAAACTAATTAGATGTCAAAGAGGTTTTATATCACGAAATTATCAGTATTATCTTGAGTGTTGTTTTTGTTTGGAAATGAATAGTAATATGTTTCTAGGTAGGGCTCATAACCTTGTTTCAGGTGTTTCAGTTATTGTGGAGGAAACTATTCTTCATTTTATATTTTGTTTTACATTATGTTTTATGTATATCAAGAGTGTTTTATTATGTATATCTATGTAGTATGTATATATAAATGTATTATAGGATGGTGATATGTAATATAACAGAAGTAAGATAGGTACATATATATCCTATTATGTACTCTTGGTATTATAATTTACCAATGCGGAACGAAAATAACTATAGGTAGCGATTTACAATTCTTGTGGAATATTCATCTTTATATGTTCAGATACAAACAAAACCTTAAACTTCATGGTTAAAAGTCAGTCAGCAAACTTTTTGCTTGACTTCTATTTCGAGCAAACTTTACTGATCAGTTTTGACAACATAAAACAACAACTTTAGAGCTCGGGCTAAGCAAAAAAAATTTATGAATGTAGCTACCACACGCAACAATTATAGCTACAGGCGAATTAAAGCTCTTCTAGTCACTAACACATCACACATGTGCAAAAATGTATCAAAAACACTATTGCATGACTTATTAACAAAGATCACAAAAGAACAGTAATAACTGTAAAAACCTGAAGAAGTTACGTTGATGTTGTTTTTGTTTTGAAGTTGTTACAGTTTATTTGCTAGTATTTTATTTAACTAATTTGAGTTTATGTAAATGACAAGTTTTGCTTGAACTAATTCAACCTCAACCTAACTTGGGCACAAACAAGTGTATTTTAACTAAAAATAGTCATTCCAAGACTGTAAAAAATTGGATTGCATAAAATTTGCATTAAAATCGCACATACATATGTCGTTAGCAAATCTCTAAACTTGACATGGTACTAAAAGTATGTGAACTGACAATGCTTTGTTATTAATAGT
>JASANF010001773.1:0-26090 GCA_030248245.1 Trissonchulus sp. WLG1_4 | reverse complement strand
TATATATATATATATATATATATATATATATATATATATATATATATATATATATATATATATATATATATATATATATATATATATATTATATATATATATATATATATCAGGGATCGACCGGAACCCTAAAACTACCGGAACCGGAACCGGAACCGGAACCGGAACCACCTAAAAATACCGGAACCGGAACCGGAACCCCCTTCAAAAAGACCCTATATTTTGCAATATTTTCAAAAAATTTTTTGTTTACTTTTACTCACATTTTTTATATGCAACCCTTCTATACACATTTGACTTTCTATACACTTAAATACGCTTTTGACATTTAGTATTTACAGTAATTTAGCACTTTAATTCGCAGTGCAAACGCAAGATCAGTGAGCCACAGGTTGCAGGGGTCTTGGGGCGGCAGCCCCCAGAAAAAAATGGAGATTTTTTAACTGTTTACACCGAATTTGGCCAACTAAAGACGTATCAGAATTTTTTCCGACGGGAAAATTAAAAACTAAACATGGGAACGTCACATAAGACAGTGTATTATACAAGAAAATTCAGCATAATGTACTTTTGTGGACATGCATAGGCTTTGATTTGAGAAATATTCGAGAACTTTTGGATATTTAGGCAAATTTTGGTCAATTGGAGACGTATCAAAAAAATTTTTCGGCGGGGCGATAAAACCAAAGGGGGAACCCTTGTTGACAATTTCTTAAAATTCAACCAAAGGGGGGCGGGGTCGCGACCCCCGCGACCCCCCTCCCTATCTACGCCCTTGGGTCTGACTTGGGTCAGGTTAATTTTTGCTGGGTCCAGTTAAGAGAACTTGAGTCTGGACCCACTCGTGAACCCTAAAAAAACCCTCACTTGGAGAAAATTGGGGGGGCGGGGGGCGGCTGTACCGTCGCCCCCTCTCCTAGATGTTAGATAGAAAGGTTTACACAGATTACATAATTTTTCAGTGTAGCGTGAAAAACCGAGGACCTTCGACCTTCGGCTTTCATTGAGCTAGTTGCAGTAATACAAGAAATTGGACACAAGAAGCACAGCATAATTGATAAAGAATAAGCACTGCAACATAAGAAAGAATGCCCGAATAAAAAATCAGAAGCTATTTGTATGTAGTACTAGTACTATATTACAATATCCGTTAACAATAAAACGATAACAAGCACAAACGATAACAATGTATTAAGCTAGTATATATATAAATTTATATGTACATATACAAGTATGCAAGATGTATATATTCGCGTACAGTACATATGTAATATGTTCAACTTATGAGCTTTGATGAAAGAGAATAAAAAAGAAGACGAAGACTAAACTAGTTACAGAGTCGCAAGAGGTTCGCCTGAACAAAATCTGAAGAATTTTTTGATTTTTAGGCCGATAGTGCCATAGTGGTCAATTGGAGGCATATCGGAAAATTTTCATGGACGAACAACACAAAATTAAAAGCAAAATCCTTTGTCAGAGAATTAGTGGTTCCGGTTCCGGTTCCGGTACTTTTAAAATGGCGGGGGGGGGGTGGTTGATATCCCATATATATATATATATATATATATATATATATATATATATATATATATATATATATATATATATATATATATATATATATATATATATATATATATATATATATATGTAGATGTTTAATTTCATGCTCTTTTTAAACGTGCTTTACTTACAAACCACTATTTATCAGGGGTGGACGGCGGACGCGGGTCGTGGGTACCCGGGGGGGTGGGGGGGGGGGGAGTTTGGGCGGTGGGTCGACCCGCGGGTGGAGGGGGGGTTTGGGGGGGGGGGGGGACCCACTTCAGGCTGCGCGGGTCGAAAAATTTTTTTCCGACCCGCGTGAACTGGAACCTGAAGAAATTGTCGACAAAGGTCCCCCCTTGGTTTTTATAGTCCTGCCAAAAAAATTTCTGATACGTCTCCAATTGACAAAATTTGACCTAAAAATTAAAAAATTCTAAAAAAAATTTCCTGGGGGCTGCCGCCCCCAGACCCCCGCAAACTCTATGGCTTATCTTTCCTTGTTGTTGCTTATAAATGCTTGAGTAATATACTGTCTGACATGAAATTCCCATCTTTTGTTTTTAATTTACCTGTCGGAAAAATTTTTTGATTAGGTCTACAGTTGACCAAATTTGTCCAAAAAAATAGAAAAAACTCCATTTGTTCTGGGGGCTGCCGCCCCTAGACCCCCGCAACAATTTACTTTAAACGACCAAATTTACATTTTGTCATGTAAGCCACTTCGCCAATAAGTGTAAAAATAATTGGATTCGGGGGGCTGAGCTCAGACCCCGCAATAGTGAGTTTAAATAAGTCAGCAAGGACAAGGTACGACCCCCCCCCTTTTCAAAATCCTGGCTACACGCCCCTGTATAATGTACGTTATGGTTATAGAGTGGTGGGTCAAAGTGGGTCGCGGGTCGGGTTTTACGGCGCGGGTTGGGTCGCGGGTTACCCACGAGTGTCGAGTCGTGGGTTGGGTTGGGTCGCGGGTGTGCATTTTGGATAGTGGATAGTGTAGTGTATTCCTATGTAGTAGATGTGCATTGTATTCTTTCCCCGCAGTTATTTTATGTAACTTCACATATAGCTGGCGGACGGATTGGGACAAAGTTAACGGACATGCCAAGAACAAGAAATCTTGAATCGATCCCCTTGAGGAAGGGAGAAATTACATAGCTAAAAATGTGAACACATTGCGAAAAAAATTATACATATATACATAGCTCATCATAAGTAAATATATATAATTGAAGTTAGGAGATGCAGGTATTGTATGTACAAGTGGAATTGTGTGTGAAGTTGTGTGAGATAATGGGACGCTATGAGAATCGGGAGGCACAGGCACCTGAAAACAAGGAAACAGGTGATCACCTGAGTGTCAGAGTGCATGTTCCGTAATTGACAAGTTCGGCTTACAAGTTTAGCTTTCGGCTAAATATACACAACATTTGTGTCAAAATGTTGCTGTTCTTCTTCGCTTGGTCAACAGTATATATATACATAATTTATTTTTTTAACTGTGGTTTGAAGAAATATTAGCATTAGTCTAGTGTTTTTGAAGTCCGAACTCTGAGCACTAAAAATTAGAAAAAAAATTGTTTATTTCTAAAAAAGCTGTTTATTAGCAAGCAGCATAAACAGTATACAGCGAGTAACTGCGAAAATTACGTCACTTATTTTGTCTCAGTGTTGAACACTTTTTGGTCAGACTTTCATAATCTATTGCCGAAAATTTAGTCGAATTTAGTTTGTCTTTTCCGTTATTCCCCCACCAGTCAGGAATTTGGGATTTACAATGCCGATTTGAATAATTTTTGCACCAATGGACTCCTCATGACTTCAAAAATGCAAGTTTTAAAAAATTTTAAATTTTTCAAAAAAATTTAAAAGTTTTAAAATTTTAAAATGCGGATTTTTGCATTTTCTGAGATGAGGAAAGTGTTTTATACAAGAATGTTTGGGTTCTGGATCGCTAAAATTTAAAAAACTTTCAAAAATTTAAAAAATTAAACTTTTTTAAAAATTTTTAAAATTTTTTAAAATTAATTTGTTCAAGTCCTGAGGTCAAGAGGAGTATGTTCGTGCAAAAATTATTCACATCGGCTCAGTAAATTCCAAATTCCGGACTCGTGGGGGAATAACGGAAAAGACCCTTTAGTTTTTCTTGCATTTACGCCGGGTTCACACTGGCACTTGCACAAGCACAAGCATAAGCACAGGCACAAGCACAAGCACAGCCGGTTCACACTGCAGAAAATTTTGCACAAGCACAAGCACAAGCACAACGCTTGTTCAAAAATTTTATCTTTTGCACAAGCACAGCCAATCAGCGTAGAGATTTTGCAGCTGTCAGTTTGTGTATAGTCATAAATGGCGCAAAATTAAATGGAAAAGTGTGATTTTGCGGAGTTAACCCTTGTCGAAATGGATCCTATATTTACTAAAGAATGTATTGCGTTCATTTTCTCTTTCTTTCCTTTAATTTTGGTTTGTTTCATCTTTAAAATCAAATTTCATTTTAGCTTTATTTTTGCCCCTCTTTATAGCTTATTTTCTTTCTTCCATAGAATGTACGAGAATGTTTCAAAATTGCGAAAATTTTAGTCCAAAATTTTGAAACGATAACGAAACTTATGAATAGAAAAGACGTTACACTGGCGCGCTTTAATTTGATTGGCTCGGCTTGTGCTTGTGCAAGTTCCAGTGTGAACGCTCAAGCTTTGTGCTTGTGCTTGTGCCTGTGCTTGTACAAGTGCCAGTGTGAACCCGGCCTTATTTGCATTAAATGTATGTAGGTATTAGAATTGGTTCTTTAAGTATATATATTTGTGTAATAACAACGGCTATTAAAACCTTGGAAATACATTGCTGCACTGGCCTAATCCTCAGAGTCCTTTCTTAATATGCACATAGTTGGTCAGTGGTCTACATTATATGCCCCCCTCGGGCCCTCGAAGACCCCTTTCCATTGGAGTGTACGTACATGTGTGCGTGTGTTGCCGGCAGCCAATTTGACTGGGCAGGATTGCGCAGCATGGGTTCAGTCAAGGACCACTAAGCCGGAACCTGGTGGGGCCAAACCCAAACGGGAGGAGTCATAGTCGCAGAGATTAATTACTCGGGTATTTGGAGTGCCATCTCGAGCCGTTGTCACCGTTATTAAATTGCGGCTTGTTTTTTATTTATATGTGCACTATAATGGCCCCCTTCAATTAATTTCTGAGCCTGTTAAATTGGTTAGTAGTTGACCTGTGACCTTTGGTGCCGACAAAGGGCAAGGGGCTTGTTTTTCTGGCCCGATGGTGTCGGTTGGTCCCGGTCGGGCCGGCTACTGCTCTGCAGCTATTTCTGTCCTCAAGCTCACAAAGTAAGCTTGAGGACCATATAATGTACGTATATGCGTATATACATGCATTATATAGCCCTTACATTCGTGTGCGTGTGTGTATGTGTGCCACTTGCGTTTACTTTTCAATCAATGACACGCCTGAGCGCAAAAATTTTAATACATATGGACCCTTCTAGAGGTGACACACACACATACATGCACACACGCACACACAACACAGTTGTACTATATGCTCAGTGCGCTTTGGGTGTCTGCTGTGGCCTGTCTACTATTTCGAAACATTCTCTGATGTTTTGTTACAGGCTAAAATTTGTCGGTTTTTTCTTCCCTCTGCTGATGTGGCTGTGATGCTTTTTTTATTTTGCTCATCGTATTATGTTTATGGACGACCACGTAATTTGATTTGGGATTTGGCAGAAAAAATCTGAACAATTTAACCCTATTTGTCCAGTTCCGAAACCTTGGGCAAAAGCCAGTCAAATTACTGCTTGCTGTATCATCTTAGTGGTTTTTTGTTGATGGTTTTGTTGGAAAGGCCGGAGCGTATTCGCCGGGGCATGATGTTACCGGTTTGTTTTTTTGTACTTAGCAACAACCTTTTTCCAAAAAACTGCCATTTATGCAAGTGTTGTAGACAACGTTGGCTTCAAGTGCAGGGTGACTGGCACACATGTTCTGCTGAGGAAATCTGGGGGGAGTGGTGCTACGCGAGTTTTCACAAATTTTAGGGGGTGAGAGTGAGTGAGACAGTTGATCTGGGGGGCGGGGCGTGTCGTGGCAGGGGAGTAGCCAGGGGGGGGGGGGATCGCGGGGGTCGCGATTCCCGCTCCCTTTTGGTCGAACCTGAAGAAATTGTCAACAAGGGTCCCCCCTTTGGTTTTTATCGCCCGGCCAAAAAAAATTTCAGATACGTCTCCAATTGACCAAATTTAGCATAAAACTATAAAAATTGTCCAAATTTTTTCCTGGGGCTGCCGCCCCTAGACCCCCGGAACAGTGAATTTATTCAATGACCGAAATTATACATTTTGTTATGTAAACCACTTCGCGAAAAAATGTAAAAATAATTGCATTCTGGGGGCTGACGTCCCCCGACCCCGCAATAGTGAGTTTAAAAAAGTGAGCAGAAAAGTGAACAAGATGCGACCTAGAGATGAGATCAGGGCACGGCGCGGCCCGGCCCTGATGGAAATTTTGCTCGGCCCGGCCCTGCCCGGCCCTGCTCAAGATTTTCTACGGCCTGGCCCGTCCCGGCCCTGATTGGGCGTCGACATCGACCGGCCCGGCCCTGATCGACCCTGATTTTCATTACTTGACAGTTCGATTGCCTTTGTCAGTTGAAGAACTTAGTTGTGTTGCGTAAAGGCTTATGCAATGCTACTGAATACCTATATACATATGTAACTTATTGGGTGAAAAGTTCATGATAAAAATAGTAGGTATGTATCTAGCGAACGACCGGAGGTAAAATTTTGCCGGAGCCGGAGCCGGAGCCGGATATAAAATGCCGGAGCCGGAGCCGGAGGCAGTGTTTTTTTAAAAATTTCAATTAGTATGTTGACCATGTTTGACCAAATTTTTTGCAATTTTTTGCGAAACAGCATTCTTCAATTTATCGGTTGATTTTCACCCTAGCACTTTTAATCCATTTCTTAAAAATTTTCGTTTCACCCTAGCACTAGATTCAGCCTAGCACTAATACGACTCACCCTAGCACTAAGTAGATTCACCCTAGCACTACGCAGACGCATCCTAGCACTAATTAGATTCACCCTAGCACTAATTTTCCCTCCAGCGCATTTGTAGTCATCTCATTTTTAAAACTATTACGTATAAATTAACAGCTTCACCCTGAATTATTTATGCATTAGGGTTGCTAATCAAGAAGTGCTTGATAGTCATCTGAAAGTGAGTAGTAACGGTTTTTCAGGTTTTTCTGCAAATACAAAAAAAAATTTCGTGGAATTTATACTGTTCATAAACTCTGATAAGTAATTTATAATTGTGTAATAATACCATGCTTGTCTAGCAGTAATATTGTAAGCTTATATATGTACATATTACATAATTTCATCAAGTTTTCATTTGCATTGGTCATACAATTTTAAATAAATTTGAAAATTCGTGAAACAATACTGTCAATATCTATTATGAATGTGACAAAATCGCACTGTCAATTTATTATGTAATTGGCTGAATTTTCAAATACGCTTTGTCACTTTAACAGGCGCTTGTCAACAAGGGTAATAAAACAATAAAACCTGGTGTCACTTGAATGTGGGGTCAAAAGTCTTTTCAAGGTGACTTACTAAATAGAAAATTTTGATTACCAAGTGCATGTGAATTCCATCTTAGGTAGAAAGGTAGAAATAAGTTAGACGTAATTTAGAATGATATTTAATAAAGTGGCACGAAGCAAAAAAAGTGGCATAATATGATATAATACAAAAGGGCATAAAGTGCATTAAGGGGGGGGGGCTACCTGAATAAGTGAAAATTTTAGGTTCTCCGATTCGCTTCAAATTTGCACACAATGTAGCCCCAGGGAGGGCGCATCGCAGATGTAACAAATTGGAACAAATGCTTTTGCCAATTTTTTACTAGGGGCTCCCAAAAATTCAATTTTACGTGTAAATCATAGGCGCAAAAAAAAGTTTTTTGAGCTCACAAAGCGTTCCATTACTCGAAATTTTTGTTAATACTGACGAAGCTGATTTTTACATGATTCGATAGCCTAACGTCATATCTCAACGTCTGTAATCCATTTTTTAAAATTTTTGCCCATGGCCTGAGCAGTGACGCCAAATGTAAAATCACGCAAATTTGGTGGGCCCAAAAAACAGCCATTTTTTCACATTTCGCCCTCGATTTTAGAATTGAAAATATATATAAAAAATCCGGATCATACGATTTTGCGCATATATGTGGGCTACAACCATGCCAAGTTTCAGCCTTATTGGCTTGATGTGGTTTGTGTTAGAACTGTCCAACTAAGGGCTACTTTTAAGCTTTTTTGCGTGCTTTCGCCTATGTAAATACACTGACGATCGCACTGAACCAAAAGTGCACCTTCAAGCGTAATTGTTCTCATCTGACGTTGGGGTGCCTTGGGGGAGTATATAACATATGTGAAAATAAGCAAAATTGGAGAACTTTGATTTTTGACCTGGGTAGCCCCCCCCCTTAAGTGGTAATTTAATAAAGTCGCAAAAGAATTTACATTCTAATGTACGTGCTAGGATGCAACTATTCAGTGCTAGGGTGAATCGAAGTAGTGCTAGGGTGAATCTCGACAGTGCTAGGATGCAACCTTTCGGTGCTAGGGTGAAACCAAGGGTAAACACAGTGCTAGGGTTTCACCAGTGCTAGGGTGTCACTACATAGTGCTAGGGTGAAACCCAATCAATTTATCTACAATCCCGCCCCATTTGTATTCAAATGTCTTTACACACCTATCCAACCAGAAGTTGGCCACTGGTCACTGAGATCTCACAGTTTTTCATCAACAAATTTTGTCAAACTGACCAGTATGGCACTCTGGTGCCAAAGGCGTAGTCAGGAGGTGGTTCAGAGGGTCCGTTTGAGCCCCCCCTTTTAGTCGAACCTTAGGAAATTGTCAACAAGGGTATATAATCCCCAAAAAGTAGATAAATTCGGAAATGATTGCACTTTGTAGAAGATACACTGCTGTTAATGTCTGGGGGTACCGCCCCCCGGCCCCTACTCCTGTCATCTACGCTTGTATCAGCGGCGCAGCCAGGAAAGAATTTGATTTTGAAGAAATCACTTTTTGATTTTGTTGTAGTAGGCTTAAAATGAAGTTTTCGCTATTTAAACACAAAAATTTGCGAGATAGCAGCGCATACAAATTGTGCAAACATTGCACTAATTTTGACCTGCGGAAAACATGAAAGCTAAATGTCGAATGCACACTAAGTCACGTAGCTTGAAAGATGGAGGCGACAACTTCCAAAAATGAGAAAATTGAATTTTAAGTCAAATTGGGTTAATTGGAGACGTATCAGAAACTTTTTCCTACATACTAGGAAATTGAAATTAAAGAGCGGAACGTAATGGTATAAAATATAAATACATAATGGTAGAGAGGGGTGGTCGCCTACATTAGCATCCGGCAATAATTTATAAGCATTGTAATCGACTAATCGCTTCGTTAACCTTGTCTTTTTTTCTCAAAATTTGAACTTTTTGTCAACGTTTCAACAATGAAAAATTCTCCGGCTCCGGCACTTTTTTTGCCGGAGCCGGAGGCTCAAATCCGGCCGGAGCCGGAGCCGGAGCCTCCGGTCGATCGCTATATGTATCACCAGTGGCGTACCCACCCAGAAAACAATTTCGGGGGGAATGACTTTTCGATTTTTTATAATGGGTTAAAATAAACTTTTTAGCAATTTTAACTGTTATAAGACGCTTTACAAACGCAAGATTACTGAACCACAAAGTGGTGTAGGGGTCTGATGCCGGCGGCCCCCAGAAAAAAATTGGCGATTTCCCCAATTTTTAGACCGAATTTGGTAAACTGGAGAAGTATCAGAAATTGTTTCCGACAGAACAATTAAAACAGAAGATGGTAACGTCACATCAGACTATCAGACATGTACTCGTAGCATAATGTACACGTGTATACATAGGCGTTGTCAGGGGTGGACGCGGGTCAAAATTTTCGACCCGCGACCCAACCCAACCCACGGCTCGACACTCGTGGGTAACCCGCGACCCAACCCGCGCCGTAAAACCCGACCCGCGACCCACCTTGACCCACCATTCTGTAACCATAACGTACATTATACAGAGGCGTGTAGCCAGGATTTTGAAAAGGGGGGGGGGTCGTACCTTGTCCTTGCTGACTTATTTCAACTCACTATTGCGGGGTCGGAGCTCAGCCCCCAGAATCCAATTATTTTTACACTTATTGGCGAAGTGGCTTACATGACAAAATGTTAATTTGGTCGTTTAAAGTAAATAAACTAACTGTTGCGGGGGTCTGGGGGCGGTAGCCCCCAGAAACAAAAGGAGTTTTTTTCTATTTTTTGGACAAATTTGGTCAACTGGAGACGTAGTCAAAAAAATTTTCCGACAGGTAAATTAAAAACAAAAGATGGGAATTTCATATCAGACAGTATATTACACAACTTATATAAGCTTTCATGAAAGTTAACAACAAGGAATGGTAAGCCATATAGTTAACAGGGGTCTGGGGGCGGCAGCTCCCAGGAAATTTTTTTTAGAATATATTAATTTTTAGGCCAAATTTTGTCAATTGGAGACGTATCAGAAATTTTTTTGGCAGGACTATAAAAACCAAGGGGGGACCCTTGTCGACTATTTCTTCAGGTTCCAATTTACGCGGGTCAGAAAATTTTTTTTCGACCCACGCAGCCTCAAGTGGGTACCCGCGGGTCGACCCACGGCTCAAATTTTCCGACCCAACCCAACCCAACCCGCGGGTATCCACGACCCGCGTCCACCCCTGGGCGTTGTGGAAAAATAATAACAGACTAGTAAGCCACAGAGTCGCAGGGGTCTGGGGGCGGCAGCCCCCAGGAAAAAATGGGGGAATTTTTTTATTTTTAGTCCAAATTTGGTCAATTGGAGACGTATCAGAAAATTTTTCCGGCCGGACCAAAAAAAACCAAAGGAAGAAGGGACACTTGTGCAAAATTTAACACTAAGCCTTGTATTACATTTTTTACTGAACCTAATAGAACTGTCAAACCGTAAAAGCTATAAAATTGATTTTCGACATCATTTTTGACTAAAAAAACCCTGATATGGCACTTTTTTGTGTAAATTTTACAAAATTGTGCAAAAATGAGGGTATTTTTGGTCGATTTGGCGGAGAGTCCCTAAAATTTGGCGGGAGAGGCCCCCCAAAATTTTGACGCTGTTTCATGTTTGGTTTTATGGGAGGGGAGGCAGACGGAGATACGGGAGCTAAATTAATTCTTTCTACCCCTCTTTTTTTCTGTAATTGTGCCCTTCCGTTCCACACCGGCGCCAGGGTGTCTGCCGGGGACTCCATTTTGTCTGCCCAGTTCCCAGTCTCTGTTATTGACTACTGTGCTGCCTTGTGGCTGTGTCATATCGTGGGCATATAAGGTTGTGATATAATCTATTAGCTACGTCTTGCTAATACTTTATACCTGAGTCTGTTTTGCTTGTTGTTTCCGGAGCCCATGGTGTGCAGACACTAGCCATAGATGGGGGTTATATTGAGGGTCAACCGAAGACCTAGGGGGAAGTATTACGGGCCATTTGGGTAGAAATGTGATGTGGTGAAAACAGATACGGAAAAGAGGGGGGATGAAACAACCAGTGTCGGCCATGGGGGGTTAAGTTTCTACTCGTTCGCAAGGGTGCCCGATATCAGTAAGCAAAAAGTTTGGTCAATTCCGTATCCGTGTGTCACATTTGTTTGCTCGCTGGGCCTTTTCGTAGATTATTTAATAAGATTAGGTTAGCTCGATTAAAGTACAGATTAATGCCAATTAAGGATTACTATAATATTTATTAAAAGTATTAGCGCGCTTAGCGTTAATCGTGATATATATGCTCATATACGGCATATTTTTTCCTTTTATCTCGATGAAGACCTAAACCTTAATCGAAGTTGGGGATTGTTTTCAAAAATTCGTTCAAAAGTTGGGTGGGTGTGGTAATATTAATCTGCTATTCATTCATTAAATCCAATAAAATTTTAAATTGTAAGCTAATCAATTTTATCTTGATCTGCTTTATGTAATGATTCAATGTATGTACCTTCGGCGTCAACCTTTGTTACGCCCATGAGCGGGTTCAGGATGACTTATGGAGGGGGGGGGAGATTTTTGAGGTTTCCAGTAAAGTTTTTTCAAAGCACAAAATCCGACCCGTAAAAAACCCTTTGTACACATTTTCACGTGGAAAAAATTGCGGAGAGTGGCGGACACCACAACCTTTCGGTTCCGCTCACAGCATGGCGAAATTAAAAAACTGGATCGCAGTCATAATGGTTGCGATAATGACAGTAAGCAATATCGAATGTTAGGAAATCGCTTCATCAGTATTAACACAAATTTCGGGGTCCTTAATGCCAACGCTAATCAGTGTCACCTTAAACACAGCAGTGATCAAACACCTATGTATGTACATTAATCCTTTCAATATTGGTTTCTGTTTGGAAATCTGGAGTGCTGAAAAGTTTATTATTACTGTACTTTAAGCAAGTACATAAGAATATGTCATACATAAGTACAGTACTTATGACATATTCTTAAATTTGTTTTATATATACATACATACGACGCTATATACTTACTACCCATGTCAAACTATTAACTTAAGCTGCTGTAAACTTGCTGTCAGCAATTTCTGCTAATTGTTACCTATACTCTACAGTCTGTATTAATTATATGCCATTTCCAAGTCATGAAATACATACACAATTCGCATTCATAGATTCTAAACATAGCAACAACTTATTATCTAATTGCTTTGAATCGAAAAGCGTGCGCTACCGATCCAAAATACAGATCGTCTATCACTGATTTGGTTCCAGGAATAACATTCTATCTGAATTCGTCATGCGAGTAGGGAATTGAGCTTTTTCTCCTGACCTACATCAGGGTTGGCGCGATAGCGCCCAACCCTAGAATAGGAAAATTTGGTACTATTGCGGATTTTGAGAATTTGAATTTTTTCTAGCTCAAAATTTAGTGGAGCTTTTTACACAACATGTTGTAAATACACACCTGACCTTGGCAATACCTAAGTGCTGGCAAAATTTCAGCCTGATCGGTCAAGTGTTTTTTGAGATAGCCCCGGGGACTCCCCAAAATTCACTGACTTTCGCTCTTTTTTTTCCCAGAACTTTTCTCGCCGGCAGAATCCAAGCGACGCCTTTTTTGGTTTTTCACATTTCGTATAGCCTGCAATAGACACGGAAAAATGGTTTTGCTCGGGTGTTTCCGTGAGAGGCTGTGCTGGGAGGGGGGAAACCCCTTTTTAGGGGTCCAAAAAATGACTACGGGCGAAGTACGAAAAAGTACTTTGCCTGTAGTCATTTTTTGGAAAGTAAAGAATGACTTGTATTCACTTGTATTATCACTTTCTTCCTCAGATGTTGAATAGTCCCCTATACGGTACCCCCCGGTTGGCTGTGTGTCATGTATGCGCGTACGTAACTTCACAGTAGAATAATTAGGTTTGCTGTTTGTTGTCATGATACATAGTTCAAATTTTTTCGTGTAATATGGATTGTGAACTTGCGAACATACCAGATTAATACCCATTGCCCCACCGATTGGCCCCCCCAGGGTGTTCCCAAAGGGGACCCTTTTGCACTTTTGGGGTCAAAAATTTTTTTCGAGTTTATTCTCAAAAACTTGTCTCTAGGGTAGGGATGGAAGTCTCGGTCTCGGTCTCGGTCAAAACCCGAGACTAGCCCAGTCTCGGTCTCGGTCTCGGTCTCGGTAGTCGAAAAGTCTCGGTTTGTACCCGGTCTCGGTTTTTCAAATTTGTGAAAAATTTTCCTGTGGTCCCCCCTTTGGTATATATTTTTGGCAGGAATTTTTTTTCGGAAGTGTTCATTTCACCAAAATTTCACACCAAACAGTGAGATTCTGTCAATTTTTTCTGAAAACGCATTCTGTCAACACATTCTGTCAATTTTTCTTTACCCCGCTTGTTTAGTTTATCAGTAAACACAGTACATACACAAAAATGTATATATGTTTATGATTAGGTTTCTTATTTCATAATTATAATCTTTCAAGTCTATCTGTGTGATTATTATTATATTTTATTCTTTAGTATTAGTGTTTGGCTGGTCAACTTTTTTATGCCATTTGGTGGCTTCACATACTTAACTGTAATTTCCAATTAGTAGGAGTTTAGCAAAAAATAAAAAAATCTGTGAAAGTTCAACTAAACGCACTACTAAGAACTATGCGGTGACACATGCAGTTCGGTATATAGATGAAAAGGGAAGACTCTACTCCCAACTAAAAATTAGTCTCAGGGGATTGAGGGGGCCCAACTCACAGGGGTGTCACACCGGACTCAAAAAATGAAAGAGCGTCACGGCGCGCAGGTCTAATTTTTGAGTCAAACCCTTTCTATCTTGGGTGTATTTTAGCAGAACATTGGTAATTCCAGTACAATCGGAGCTATTTTTAACTAAATTCTAGCCAAACAGTGTCAAAAAGTGTCAAAATTTGCTATTTCCTGGCAAGTACAAGGACAAATTGCGTCTGTTTTGGAACAGAGGTCAAAATTTCCCGATATTCAAGAGGACATGGTCCCACAGTCCCACACAAACGGGGGAAAGAACCAGCAATGTAACCAAAATTGTCGTGATGTAGCTGTTATTTATGCATAAGGTGTATGACCATTGTCTTGTAATATTACCTAAAAATTTGTAAAAAGTCATCAAATCGATAGGTAAAAAAATGACAAAAAATGACCTAAGTCTCGGTTTTGGCGGTCTCGGAATTTGGTCTCGGTCTCGGTAGTCTCGGTTTCGTGGTCTCGGTCTCGGTCTCGGTCTCGGTCTCGGAAAAAAAACCGAGACTTCCATCCCTACTCTAGGGGTAATTTGGTGTCCTGAACACGAATCTGGGATTTATTGTCTATAACCACTCGGGACCCCCATACCCCCCCACCCCCAGGGTGCCCCCTAGGGGGTCAAATTTGGTCAGTTTTTTTAAAATTGGAAATTTTGATGTCGATTGGCTAATTTGATAGGCTGAGGTCCATTTTAGTTTATGACTTTCGTGGACTACAATAGGACACCCTTTGGGGCACGCCCCCCCCCCCCCAGCAGTATATAAGTCCAAAGGGTGAAATTTTCGAAATTGAGAATTTGATGTTCGTAGAGGTCATTCGAGCCCCCGAATCCAAATCTGTGGTCTATTTTTGTTTGTTGCGTTCGAGGACACTCCTACGCCTATCCAGGGGTGGACGCGGGTCCTGGGTACCCGCGGGTTGGGTTGGGTTGGGTCGGAAATTTGAGCCGTGGGCACTTCTGGCTGCGCGGGTCGAAAAATTTTTTTCCCGACCCGCGAAAACTGGAACCTGAAGAAATGGTCAACAAGGGTCCCCCCTTGGTTTTTATAGCCCGGCCAAAAAAATTTCTGATACGTATCCAATTGACAAAATTTGGTCTAAAAATTAAAAAATTCTAAAAATTTTTTCTGGGGGCTGGCGCCCCCAGACCCCTGCAAACGCTGTGGCTTACTATTCCTTGTTATTAACTTTCATGAAAGCTTATATATGCATGTCTACTAGAATACATTATGCTGTATTTACTTGTGTAATATACTGTCTGATATGAAGTTCCCACCTTTTGTTTCTAATTTAATTTTTAACTGTCGGAAAATTTTTTTGATTACGTCTCCAGTTGACCAAATTTGTCCGTAAATTCAAAAAACCTTCATTTTTTCTGACGGCTGCCGCCCCTAGACCCGCGCAACAGTTACATAGTTTATTTATTTTAAATGACCAAATTTACATTTTGTTATGTAAGCCACTTCGCCAATAAGTGTAAAAATAATTGGTTTCTAGGGGCTGAGCCCTCAGACCCCGCAATAGTGAGTTTAAACAAGTGAGCAAAAAAGTGGACAAGGTGCGATCCCCCTTTTCGATATCCTGGCTTCATACCCCTGTATATATATATAATGTACTTTATGGTTATAGAGTGGTGGGTCAAAGTGGGTCGCGGGTCGGGTTTTACGGCGAGGGTTGGGTCGCGGGTTACCCACGAGTGTCGATCCGCGGGTTGGGTTGGGTCGCGGGTCGAAAATTTCGACCCGCGTCCACCCCTGCGCCTAACCCCCTCAGGGTATGTGCCCCTTCCCCACAGGGAGGTTTCAAAGGGTGAAATTTTCGAAATTTGGATTTCGATGTCCATAGAGGTAATTTGAACCCCTGAAAACAAATCTGAGGTCCATTTTCGTTTGTTGCTGTCGTGGACACCCCTTGCCTAAATTTTGCAAAATTTTGTACAATATTCTCAAAAAAGTACCATTTTTACCACATTTTGCCCAAATTTTTAGGACACTCCCCCCGACCTTTCGATAAGGGGGAATTCCCCCCCATCCCTCCTCACACATGTATGTCAATATGCAAAACATTTTCCATATGAACAAGTATATACATATATAAAAAGAAAAAAGATGAAACCTTTGGCAGAGTCGAAACAGTTCAAACATGGTGGAAACCAGGGGTGTGCGCATACGGAATTCGATGGATTTTGGGGTAGAGGCAAATTCACTTTAAACTGAATTTCCAGCCTGAGTTTTAAACAGGAGTTCCTCTACGGAAGATGATGCATACTCTCACACTCTCACTCTGTGCAGAGTGTGCGCTTTTACGGAAGAATTACCCACGTTTAGTCAAATGTGTTTAAAATCTATGTTTTCAGCTAAACGTCCTAAAACAATGTAGATGGCGTAGCAGGCGGAGAAAAACCCGCATTTTCATATTTCGTCATGTAGCTCATAGATTATGTATACGTTTTCACGGGAAACCAAAAAAATCTGTCGTAACCTTGCTCTAAATGCTGGGGCCGGTTTCATTTCACCAGATATCTCTTGCCGGGAAGCCAAAAAGGGGGGGGGGGACCCCCCCCCTTGGGGGGGGTGGGGGTTTTGGGGGTTTTGGTTTTTTTTTTTTTTTGCGCCCCCCGTGTTAAGTTTTGGTGGGCGCGGGATATTTTTGGGGGGCGTGTGGGTAAACCCCCGGGTGTTCTTTCTTTTTTGTATTTTTTCTCGGGGTTTTTTGGTGGTTTTTTTTTGAAAATATTTTTTTTTTGGGGGTTTTGTTTTTGTATTTTTTAGTATTGCTGTTTTTAAAGTGGGGGACATGCCTGGGGATTTTAAACATGTCAAAAACCTTACCAACTTTAGCCCCAACAGGTAATCGTATGATTCAGAGCTGGGCGCAAACTTTTTGTAAAAAATTGTAACATTTTGGAAAGGACCTTTCTTTAGTCGTTATACTGGAAAAAAAATACAGGTTAAATTTCAATACATGGCATACATTTAGGAATGATATTGTTCTACCTAATGCAAAAGACCGCTTGTGATTTGAATTTGTAAACGCTGAGCTATGGCCTTTCAAAAAAACACCTAAAAACGCAATTACCCCCTTAAGCCATCGTATCAAGGAAAAATGCCCTTGTCGGGCGGCTCCTTGGGTAGAATCGGGAACTGTCTGTTGGCCTAAAGCGGAAAAATGCTTAGGCTGAGCTTGTAAAACCATTCGGACAAGACTTTATTAACGAGAATAGGCAACTAATCTGAGCTCGTTAAAGTATATAGGTGGCCTAGGTGTACCTGTTGAGAATCGGTATGATCTTTGTAGGGCACACACTGTTTTCCGCACCCTATTCGCGCGACCTTCAGCTAAATTATATATCATTTGCTCATGTATATAACATGGAGGCTTTTCAACACAACCTGCAATCAGAGGGAGAGGATCCCCAAAATTTGGCCTGAGAGGTCCCTTCGAAAAAATTTTGATCCCGTTACATGTAATATGTATGCATATTGATATCGTCGTCTGTAAGTGGCATTTATTTTTTATATTCTAGATCCTACTGTATCGGCACAAGTTTGTTGTTGGGTGTCTGAGTGGAATATGGCAATTAGCGCAGTCTTTGCGCAAACGAAACACTTTGCATTAAATGTATGTATCTAATTTGTAGGTTCATTGAAGTTGCTGTCATTCAGGCATTAGCATCAAACACAGTCGGTATAGCTTTGCCAGCTTAGTTTCCGATTAGGCTCACTTGTCGCTTACCATTCAATTTACATTTCAGCAACAGCCTGTCTGCACTCTGCAATTTGGATTTTTAATAAACGGGATTTACTTTTTGTCCGCTAGTTTTCTTTTTTAACTTGATCACGTCAGTTCGCTTTTTTATGTATGTACAGAGTGATTATGTGGGGGTTACAGGAAGTGCCGGCCTATGTTGTCCTTTGCATTTTCATTTTTTATGGCTCCGTATTGAATTTTTACTAATTGTATCTAGATCCTCTTATTTTATTTTTAGTTGGCGTCGAATCGAATTCTAATTTGTAAATGTCTCTGGCAAAAATTGGTCATCTGTTGTGGATTACTTTGATGGCTTTTAGCACAGCTTGGTGATTGGTCTCTCCGCAATGGTGTCGGACACAGTGCTGAATTACATAGTGCAGTTGTTGCCACTCTTCGGATATACGTAGCTCACAGATCCCCTTCTTAGGCCTGTTTCACACGATGGCAAAACGGGTGTCCCATGGGGTGTCACACAATGCCACATGATGCCCAAAGGGGCACCCCGTGTATGTGGTCGTGTGTCGTGGTGCCACATGGGGTGCCCCACCTGGGGTTTCCTCACGTTTTTCCACATCGTGTGAAATCCGCTATCAGGTTTTGGTGTTATCGTCTAATTCATTCATTTGTTGATTATCTTTGTTCATACATACATATCTAACGCCAAAATGTTTGAAAGCGCTACGGAGAAAAAACGTGACATTTTTTCATGTTATGTGCCTTTCTTACGCCATGGCCATATTTATTGGATATTTGGATTTCTAGTAAATCTCAAAAAATCAATTTGAAACCCGGGCTGTGGCGTACTCTAAGTTTGGCACTTTCTCGTCCGAATCTTATTCATTCCAATTTTGTGGTAAATATCAATAATTGTGTGTATGTTTGTTTCAGAGTACTGCTGTGAATATGCCGTCTGTCAGCGCAGGACTGATATTGCGATTCATCACTGCTCATATATACCAGCTATTTATTATTTAATTATATTATTTTGTTGTTATCATTATGTATTCTTCTAATAATTAGTTATTAATGGAATCAGAATCGGAGATTAGCTTGCGAAATCATGGCACCGAGGCCAGCGTAGCCAATAATTGCCGACTGCCGCGCAAAAAACGCAGGGGGCCTGAGGGGGCGACCAGCATCAAGCTGCCCCCGGCCGAAAGCGAGGGGGGCCTGAGTCCGTCGCGCAGCAATGGCCTGATCGCCTCGCCCCCCACGCCGGGGAGTCCCCAGTTGCACAATGGCACTTGTTGCCTTATGATACCGTCCCCCTCTCGAGTCAATTCCACCTACGCCCCCCCTGATTGCGTCGGCAGTCCGTCGACACCGCCCAACTCCCGGGGGGGCCCGACTCGAACCGGCAATAGCAGCACTAATAATCATCTGTACAGCACCCCAGAGAAATTAAACGCCAACCCCCCCAAGGCCATGCGGAAACGCTCCCCCGCCGCTCGCAAGCCCCCCACGGCCCGTGGCGTCATTTCACTGCCCCCCGACTGCATGGAGGAGGACATTGTGGACGGATTTGCCTTTGCTAGTTTTAAAACCTTTGAAGATTTACACGTATGTAATTTTGTGTGCACGTATGGTATGGGTATAATATGTATTTATGTTTTTTATTTTTCATTTTCTATGTTTTGTCGCAGTTTTCACATACATATGGATGAATTCGAAGTGTAGGAAATAGGAATGGCAATCATATACTAAATTCAGTACAGCTCAGATAGTCAGATGTAAATGTAAATGTCGCAAAACTTAGGGTATTTTTGGGCGATCAAGGAAATAGGTTCCACAATATTTTGCCCCCGTTACAGTTTTATATACATGTAAAATCCAATGTGCATATTAACACTTCAGGTCTAAACGTTGCACATTTTGGTCGATCAAGAGCAAGGGTTCTTTAATATTTTGCCCTCGTGATTGTGTTTCGTGATGATTATAATTTGTTCCAGTTATGGGTCTCAGCACAGGACAAGAGCCATAAAGCGCGAACGAAACGGGGCGAGGGTGCCAGGAGGGTCGGACGGAGGCCGCGCAAAAGTGCCACGCAGATTAACGATGAAAATAAGCCAAAGGTATGCGCGGGGGGCATGGGTATCCGCATACATCTACCCCCAAAAAAAGTCGAGGCCCGAGGCGCAGGGCGGGAGGCTCTGAAAATTTGGTCAAATTTTAGCAAATGTAAAAATGACTTTTTGGGAACATTTTATAAAATTTTGCAAAATTTAGGTTTTTTTTCGCAGATCCTGGGGGATCCTCGAAATTTGGCTATATATATATATATATTGTATATGTTACGGAGAACATGATGCATTAGCTATATTTTTAACCACAGTTTTCGTAGCAAATTCATTTTTAATTTGCAAATTTAAAGCTTAATTGTAGATTTTTGGCTTCTTGGCGGTCTGCTGTGGCTTGTGCGAAACTGCTGATAAGATACATAATTATTTCTGATGTATGTATTTTTGTCTCGTTAGTTTTGCAGATAAGCTTATATACGCTTTTTAGCTTGCAGCTAATTTTTTTAAGGAAAATAAAAAGGATTTCCTTGTCTTACTTATTAGTTTCGTTAGAAATTTCTAGCATTTTTGCGTTGTCATATTTATTTATTATCACTAGAACTGAAATTCTGTGGGCCTGAGCTTAGCATCCATTCTAGAGGTTATATATTATAGTTTATTTCTTTCTCTTGAATGTTTTTTTCTTAACTTCCTCATTACCCTGCTAGGACGTACACAACTATCAGCTCTAAAGCACGAAAACTGGTCACTTTTGACGAAATAGCCAATTAATTTTGGCCTGAAAAGTTGAAGTATTTTGAGCCTATGTTTATTTGAAAATAAGCTGTTCCAAATTAGTCTATGCGTATAAATATAAAATGGGTTGCGTGTGCGTGGGCTAGCAGTGTTGTTTGTGCAACAAGCTGAACACTATGCTCTGAGTCTTGGATTACTAAGTGGTCGTATATAAGAGGGTAGTATGGGGTTCACTCCCGACCCTCCAAAGCAAAGCAAAGGCACTTGGAATTGGTCCATAAAATCTCAGTAAAAGTTGGTAAAAATTGTTTTTTTTTTTGAAAATTTCGTCAATTGTATATATTTTCGGTTAGGTCGCTCATGAGAAGAGTCCTCAAGATTTGGCCTTAGAGGCCCCCGATTGTTAATTGGTCAAATTGCTCAAAAATCAGCAGGGATCGGTTAGTAGCAGCTTAACGTTAAATGAAACGGTTAACAATGGGTGCGCTAATGCTAAGCGTGTCTGCTTAATTGTTTAATTGTTTTTGTCCCTTTGTAGTTTTGGAATGGGTTCGGACTAAAATTAAGCAGCGGACTTGTTATAACTCGTTTAGTCCGTTTGGCCCGCTATGTCTAGCATTTTTTAGTGGGGGGGCGCCCTCCGATTTGGTCCGCAGCCCCTCCATGTTGGTCGCGCCCCCCCTCATTTTGAGCCCCCCATTTCAGATGGGGTTCCCCCCCATAGCCAGAAATTTTTTCCGAAAGGACGTTTTTGCGACTTTTTAGCAGTAGCGATGTCGCCTTGGTAGGGTTTTCTGGTCCTTTTTCGTTAAACTTTGTAACAGTGTAGTTATTATAACGTATAAAAGCGTAACATTTAAAGCATAAGACCCATTTTTTCACCTAAAAATAGTGTTTTATCGTGAATTTGGTGCGCCCTCCCCCCATTTCGGTCGCCGCCCCCCCATCCATGGGGGGGGCTGCCCCCCCCATAAAATTTGTCCTGAAAATATGCCAGTATGTCATTCCTGAACCTCAGACTAAAATAAGTTGTGTCAAATTAGTGGAGTAAAACAATGAGTTCCTTTCCTAAGCGATGGTTTTTGAGTTGCTTCAGATGGTTAGTGTTTGGATTTTACTGCCCCAGCCCCAGCTTTACTACATGAATCGGTTACCCTGAGGAAGTGAGGAGCTTTGATCTGCGTAACGTAGTCGCATTGATTAGTCATTAGTCGATCATGAATTATCAGGCAAATTATCAGTTTTGTTCTCTTGATAATAATAATCATAGGCCTTATAGATAAGTATATATTACTGAATAAATTTCCCTGTGCTCAGGTTATTAAAATAGATTTTTTCATGCTGCTGAGTCAAGTTTGAGTCATCGCTAAATCAGGATCTTTTTCTAGTTAGTTTTCAGCTACAGTTAGTTTTAAGGGGGTAATTGCGATTTTAGGTGTTTTTTTAAACTACCATAACTGCACTTAACCTCAACAAAAACCAGAGCGGTCTTTTTTACATTTTTTTACACCTTCTAGCTTTAAAAAAACTATATTTAAAAGCAGATTATCTTTTGCAATTTTACTGCTGCTATCATATGAATACACCCCATCAGCGGTTTTTTTGACTAATTTTTGCGCCACAGTTATGAAACTCAGATCAGCCAACAACTACTAAACTTTTTGCAGTTATGCACTGACATAATATCCCCACCCGTTTTTTTGATATAGTTGATAAGTCGTTTCTACGTTGAGAAAATGACATTTTCGTGCAAAAATCACGTAATTTGACTTTTCTCTAAAATTTTCAAAAGCCCATAACACCGACTCTACAAACTATCTTTAGAAAAGGAAAAAAACGGGTGGGGATATTTTCCTAAAGATAATGTGGTTAAAGTTTCGAAGCCGTAGTCCGTTTTTAGCTTGAGTTCTGTGGGCGCAAAAATTACACTGAAATGTCAAAAACCACGAAAACGACATTACCCCCTTAAGACAGTCAGATTTAAGCTCCGTATTGTAAATAAATTCTGGAAATATATGTATGTATGCATATACATATCATATTTCCCTCTGAACAAAAACGTTGGGCAATGCTCATAATTTGTCCGTAAGGTTGTCCATTTGGTGAGTGACCAAGAACTTGGGGTACTGAAATAAGATCGCTCTTAAAGGCCGATTCAGACATTAGAGTTAGATTAGTTAGATTAGAAATATGCAGTCGTACTTATTCTGCGTTTTAACCTTATGGGTGGATTTTACAAAGGTGGTTTTGAAAAAGCAATGGTTTTACGTAAAGCATCGGTTAGCACATAATTTCGTTACGAAAATTGGCTGATTCGTTACGAATTTCATAGATTTTCGTAAATCATGGTTTTAGCTCCGCTGAAATTTAAAACCTGCAGCACAGCTAGTCTTGTGCTGATGAAATTTCAAGTTAAAACCATGGTTTAAGAAAATCTACAAAATTCGTAACGAATCAGGCGATATTTCGTAATGAAACTATGTGCTAATCATATGAAAGCCTACGTAGACCATGGTTTTTCAAAACCACCTTGTGAAATCCACCCTATACGTTTTGTACTCTGGCAATATCAGCACTAGGTGGCGCAAGATCAGTTTTTTAACCAAGTTAAAATATAACATATTTCATTTTAGAACAAGACTTTCTAAATCAAGTAAGAACTTGATCACAGTTTTTTAACCTATGCATTTTCGCACAATGCAGTGTTTCTATGGTAACCTATAACTTTAATTATTATTTTCAAGCAATCTATTTTACCATTAGATTATATTATATATTCTCTCGTACACATTTTGAAATCTTGAATGCTAAGCCAAACAGTTGAGCTTCCATGTTTAAAAAGTTTTTCAACTGCATTATTATGGTATATACTTTGTCTAAATCAGCTGCAATAAATTCTTTGGATTGGATTTGTGGTTGGTTTTTAGCAGATATAAAGAGATTTTAATATTTTTGTACAATGCAAGAATTTTAGGATCTTGATTGAAAGAGTTGTTGCAGTTCGCACGGATATATGCCAACTAAACAAAGTTTAACCCCGGATAGTGAAATAAGGGACTGCCTAGATTTTTAATTTTTGTGTAAGGGCAGACATGTCTCAGTCTGGAAGGAAAGATTTGTATCGGATTTGTCGAAATTCAAGGGGGGAGGGGTCTAGCCCGACATTTGGTCGACCTGAAAACACAAAAACGCAAACATATACAATTTTTGCCAAAAAATCTTGAAGTTTTCAAAATTTATGTATTGCAATTTTTTGGCGTTTCGCTCAATTTTGAAGCATTTTGCAGCCATGCCGGAGCGGTCTAGAGTCAATTTAGTCTAGAGCACTCGTGCGTAGCTAATATGGATATATACATGAGCAGACAAGGGCTAGGGCTAGGGCAGATATAATTGTGAGCACATTTTGAATGAAGGAAATAGGTTTCCTGTTGTCGGGCCGTAGCTTTCAATTAGCGCCTCGGGTTGGTACTTGGGGAATCGCACAACTCATAATATCACTTCCTGTCCCGCTGACCGAATTGCAACGCCAGGCCGATCATCCACTGACGTCACCTCTAATAGGCCAGGGCTGCAGGCTATTTTGAAGCAGATTTTTTTAATACTACTCTGTTGAGGCTTTTTAGCTCCATTTTTGAGACACTATATAGTACATATGTGCATGGCTGCGACATCCTCGTTTCGCTCTTGACTCACCGAATGTATTGAAAGGGGGGTTACTGGTTACTTCCAACGCTGCTGCTGCTAAATGCTGCCTTGGCTGTTTCATATGATATGTATTAGATGTCTGAGTTGTGTAAGCTATGTAGTTATTATATGTACACCTGTCGCCTACAACTACAAGTGAAGCTTAGTTTCAACTATGCATTGTAGAATTTACAGCGACGATTAATCAGATAAAATTATTTGGATACGTTATTTTTTTCAAGTTGTTAAAGTCAAAACATTAATAAACAGTTTCAAATTAGTTTTAAATTATTTTGGATCAAATATTTATATATATAACATTTTACTTGTCTTTGCCATGACTGTTTATATTGGAAGGCCTATAGATAATTTTTTGACACTGTAACGTGGCGATGTTTTTACATAGTTGAATTCATTAACTATGTATTATTAAGCCTTCATTATTTCGAGTTTTTACTAGCTGCTAAAGTGCTGTGTGTCAAGCCAGCTATGCATTGTTCAGACGTTGTTGTACCGCCTTGTTGACCTGAGTTTGTCTAAGTAATTCTTTCCTCTTGTTTTTAGACACAACTTTAGACTCTGCAAAAACTCAGCTTAGAGCTGAAAGGCTGCTAGAAATAATTATAGGCTGGGGAAAACAACTATAAAGGACAGCTTGCTTCAATTTTCACTTTTGACCTTGCAAGCAATAGTGCGGCTTAAAATAGTTCAGTGTGCTACTTTTTTTCATGAATCTTGGCAGTTGTTTTTGCTGCTGTCTTTTTATTGACCATGGTGCGTACAACCTGAACGTACTGTATTTTTTCGTTGCAGGGAGGTCATTTTTATCTGAATCTGAATTGAATTTATTCCATTTAAGAACCTCGAGACGGGAAGTCGAGTCAGTTCATTTTTTTCTGAAGGAATGTGGCTGAAGTGGTTGTCTTGTTTCTAAAAAGTTACAAACACTATTTTTACTCCATGCAAGTGGGCTTGATCCTGCTAAATTTACGTTATAGACACACATGTGCAGCTGAGGAAGTCTGGGGGCGGGGGTGCTACGCGAAATTTTCGAATCGGGGGGTGGGGTATATTCCCCCTAATAAAACCAAAAATATCCAAATATTTAGAAAAAAATATATATATATATATATATATATATATATATATATATATATATATATATAATATATAATATATATATATATATATATATATATATAGTTATTTATGCATAAAAAATCGGGGTCTTTTCCGTTATTCCCCCACCAGTCCCGATTTTGGAGTTTACTGAGCCGATTTCAATAATTTTTGCACCAATGGATATCCTCTTGACTTCGGACTCCAAAGCGCAAGTTTTCGATATATATATATTTTAAATTTTTTAAGTTAGTATTAGTTAGTATATATAGTTCATAAGTTAAGTTGTTTTTTCGAAGTTTTGACGTCAAGAGGAGTCCATTGGGGTGCAAAGATTCGATGGCTCAGTGAATTCCGAAATCCGGACTGGTGGGGAATGACCGAGAAAAAATCCAAAGTGGTCCCTCATTGACGGCTCAGATTGCATGGGCTGTGCAGGTCGTGTATCAAACCAAAAGTTATGTGTATTAGGTGCCGTAATCCCCCGAGTCATTCAACTCTGCATAACGATCAACTCGTTTAGCCAGTTGGACGAAAATGAACTCCTTCATTTGATGTAATTCAAGTCAATATTTTGGAGTTCTCAAGTTCTCAAGTTTCAGTCTTTAAGTTCGTTAAGGTATTGTCTCCTGAAAAGGCACATTGGATTTAGTTTTTCTTGACTAATCTGTGTGATAACAAGCCAGCAGGATTAGTAATCAATCATCATGAGATATGTGGATTGACTCAACTGAAAGAGAAGTTTTTGTTGTATATTCTTTTGTATATCTTCGACCAACGCTGCCAATCAACTCACTCAAGCAGGTTGCATTGTTTTATAGCTTCAGAGTTTATATCAC